>CAWUDS030001731.1:22500-37568 GCA_963859935.3 Lathyrus sativus | reverse complement strand
TGCCCAACAAGGTTATGAAAATCCTCGAGAAGCTACCGGCCGGATTGTATGTGCTAATTGCCATTTAGCTAATAAGCCCGTAGATATTGAGGTTCCACAAGCGGTACTTCCCGATACTGTATTTGAAGCAGTTGTGCGAATTCCTTATGATATGCAAGTGAAACAAGTTCTTGCTAATGGTAAAAAGGGGGCTTTGAATGTAGGAGCTATTCTTATTTTACCAGAGGGTTTTGAATTGGCCCCTCCTCATCGTCTTTCGCCCGAGATTAAAGAAAAGATGGGTAATTTGTCTTTTCAAAGCTATCGTCCCACAAAAAAAAATATTCTTGTGATAGGCCCCGTTCCTGGGAAAAAATATAGTGAAATTACCTTTCCTATTCTTTCTCCAGATCCTGCTACTAAGAGAGATGTTTACTTCTTAAAATATCCTCTATACGTAGGCGGGAACAGGGGAAGGGGTCAGATTTATCCCGACGGAAGCAAAAGTAATAATAATGTTTATAATGCTACAGCAACAGGTGTAGTAAACAAAATAATACGAAAAGAAAAAGGTGGATACGAAATAACGATAGTAGATGCATCAGATGGACGTGAAGTGATTGATATTCTACCGCCAGGACCAGAACTTCTTGTTTCAGAGGGTGAATCTATCAAACTTGATCAACCATTAACGAGTAATCCTAATGTGGGTGGATTTGGTCAGGGGGATGCAGAAATAGTGCTTCAAGATCCATTACGTGTCCAAGGTCTCTTGCTCTTCTTGGCATCTATTATTTTGGCACAAATCTTTTTGGTTCTTAAAAAGAAACAATTTGAGAAGGTTCAATTGTTCGAAATGAATTTTTAGGAATTTGAATTAATCAACATATTAAGCTGGTAAAAAGAACTCCATTTTTGTTGATAAATTCTGTAAACACCCTTGGTTCTTTCTAGTTTTTGTAGATATACTATATTTAGAAAATTCCTTGTACCGTAGAATTAGTTCAGTCATAGTATGTATATTGTGAAGAAGACTATTTGGTTCTTGGTTTTTTTTTTTTTTCAACTGCACAATTAATTCGAACCATATGATTATGTAGCTGTTTTCGGATTTTAATGTTCTAGAAATCCTCTAATTTCTATTGTTTTAGAATTAACTCGATACTAAACCTAAAAAAATAGGTAGGTACAGAATATTAAGTAAAGTAGAAATAGACAAAGGGAAAACAGGATTCTAGGATGGATAATTTGTCTTTTCCTAGAGTCCTCTTATTGTTTATGTCGAAATAGATAGTGAAGGAATGAAAGCGGGAATTGAATTCACCAAATACAACTTTCTTAATTAACTTAAAAAAAAAAAATAGAATCATGAGTCTATATTAGAAATATATTTCTATTCCATTTCCATTCTAAGAAAAAGAAAACTCTTTCTTTGGGGTAATCTATAGTAAAAGAATTGAATAGGCTCTTTTCCAATTGTTTTAGAGAACGAATCGAGATACAATAAGGATTAGATCCGATGGAACGAACAGATGCAAATAAGAGTATGCAAAAGAATCTATCTTGATTCTTTATTTTTTACTTACTAAAATGGGGGGGGAAAGAAAACATAGTTCCTACCTATTAGTAGGATTCATTACCTTACTACTTCTAAGTATATTTTTTATTTATGCTTTCAATTTTTCAATTCTACTCCAAATCGGATAAGAACTTGCTATATGTTCTAATTGGATGTTTCGTCAATGGTGTTAGGACGGAATGGAATCCTTTTTTGACTCTGTACCAGCGATTCCACTATTATTAGAAGATATTCTCCAATTTTTAGTGAAAAACTAAAAGAATACAAGAAAAATAAGTAAACAATAAAAAAAGAATTAATAAAAGAATTTCTTCATATTGATCATATTGATATAGATAGGAGACATAATTGACATGGATATAGTAAGTCTTGCTTGGGCTGCTTTAATGGTAGTTTTTACATTTTCCCTTTCCCTTGTAGTATGGGGAAGAAGTGGACTTTAAAGGTAATACTAATTGAGTTAAGGGATCAAACTGTCTCAATTGTTTTATAGCTGAGTTCTTCCAGTTTTGAACTATTTGAGTTATTTTATTAATACTAATTAATGAAATGCAATTCTATCTGGATTTAGAAATTCTCTTGTATTGCTTCCAGTGGTGTAATATATTCCATGTATATATCTTATTGAAAAAAAAACTCTTTGAATCAAACAAATATTTAAATTGTTGCCATCTTGATATCCCGGGAATCAAGATAATTGGAAACGGATTCCGATTCCATTTAATCTATTTAAATTTTGGAATACTAAAAAGATTCTTTATTTTTATTTATTAGTTACCGGGATTCTGATAAAGAATCTTAAATCTAAAAATGAAACTAAGAAGAATAAAAATGGCGTTGCTTTTGAATTATTTCAGATTGATTGGAACCAATACAAATAGAATAGATTTAGATGAAATAAAGAAAAATGTGGACGCCTACATTCCATATATATCTATAGATCGATATCCATATATCCATATGAAAAGAAAATGATAAATTGGTTCCTCCATAGGAACTCTTTTTTTTTTAGTAAAACATTCTATTTTTATCCTACTCCTACCGTAATAGAGAATATAGTAGAAAGAAATAGATTTGATTTCTTTCTACTATATGGTTAATAGAATTCTGCTGGTTGTAGTCTGATCATTTTATTTAAAACAAAGATTAAAAGAAATAGAAATCCTTTTTTCATGTTTTTCTTCAATCATTGCTAAGAAATAAGAAGTCATGTTTCAGTAAAATTAGTCACTTTGACTTACCGTTTTTACATAAATTATAAGTAAAAAGGCAGTAGGAACTAGAATAAAGAGTGCAGTAGCTATAAATGCGAGAATATTTACTTCCATAATCTCTATGTTTTCTTTCTCTTTAATTTCTAATAAATACTTCGGGATTTAATCCCATAGAAATAAAAAATATTTCTTCACTAAATTCAATGGTATAAATAGGATCTCGATGATATCCAATCGGATCCATATCACGAATAACTATATGTGATCTATCAAATCAAGAATTCATGGTCGAGAATTGAATAGTATAACATCGGAAGATGTTTTATCCATACCAAATAAGAAAATGACTTTCTGATGCAATCCAAAAGTCCTTTTTCTTTGTCCCAACCTTTCCCTAAAACTAAAAAAGAAAAAAGGAGATACCCGTTAGAAATGATATTTTTTTTTTATTTTTATTCCCTTTCATACACTAAATCCATTGATATTTTTTGGATTTGTATCCATCGGGACTGACGGGACTCGAACCCGCAGCTTCCGCCTTGACAGGGCGGTGCTCTGACCAATTGAACTACAATCCCAGGGAAAAAGTCGTATAGTATACATATATATTCTTACAATTTCATCCAAATTCTTTGTTTTTCTATTTGAGATTCGAACCCCTGGGGCTTACTTCTATATATATTCCTATTTGGATGGGTCTGCACTTTATCGACACGGATGACTCGCATCGCAATCCGTTCGTTATTGCCAACTTGATTTAAAAATAAATCAATCAAGAAATCAAGGAAACAAAAAAGAGTCTTTTTTGTTTTTTAACTTTAACCCTTTCCTTAGACTTTAAACTTACAGATCCCGATAGGAATTTTGCAAAATCCTAATTTGTGGAAAAAATATGTAAGTAATATGGAAAAAACACATAGGACTCGAGATTCTAATCTTGTGTATCCGAACCCATTGGTGATTTTAAGAGAACACCAAATGGGGTCTATCATTTCATGGTGGATCCGTAAATATTTTATTTTTGGGCCGAGCTGGATTTGAACCAGCGTAGACATATTGCCAACGAATTTACAGTCCGTCCCCATTAACCGCTCGGGCATCGACCCAGCAGGAAGAATCCAATTTAGTCTTTATTGATAATCCCTGATCCATTTCCTTTCGTAGTATCCTACCCCCAGGGGAAGTCGAATCCCCGTTGCCTCCTTGAAAGAGAGATGTCCTAAACCGCTAGACGATGGGGGCAGCCTTGCCCGACCTCCATTCTACTATGTTCATAGTATGAACAGTTTTTTGAAATTGTCAATAGAATGATTCAATCAGAAGGATCTTCCCATCTTTCAGAATTCCTTACAATTTTTGGATTCACCCTTTCGATTTCGAAATGGTTCATTCCAATCACCAATCTAGAATTCAACAAAATACAAAATAAAACGAAGTAATGCGAAAGAAACCAAAATAAACATAGAATCCTTTCTGGAAATAATTGATTTGCTGGAACAGGGGGGCATTAACACCTTATTTCGTTCACTTTCATTCAGTGTTAAGAAGATTGAATTAGGTATATTTCTATTTCACACTAAGTAGGGAAATAAAAAAATGAGAATGAATCCGGAAATGGAGTAAAATAAAAAAGGATGAAGATCAATAAGAATTGAGTTAAGGGACAGGATAGAATCCATTTATCAAAGATTCGGAAATATTTGAAATAGATGTACTCAACTCATATTCATATTCATATTCATATTGGCTGATTCTGTATTCGGGAATTGACTCAAACGGCGCCCTTTTAACTCAGCGGTAGAGTAACGCCATGGTAAGGCGTAAGTCATCGGTTCAAATCTGATAAAGGGCTTTTTTTTGATCAAAAAATGATAACAGTAGTATTTCTATTTGAAGAAAGATATACAAATATTCTTGATATTTGTAAGAAGTTTCTGTTTGTAATAAAATAAAAAAAACTAATGAATAGTTGAATTTCATTATAAAAAATCCAATTTAGAATTTAAACTCTATTAAGTTATTGTTATCATTCGAATAGAGTAAACTCATTCTAGTTAGAAAGGGAAATAGTATTCTTTTCTATATATATTTCTTTTTTTAGAATCTGATATTTTCTTTGCTTTAATTGTCATATACTCCTATTTTGGATTCTTCCAATCCAATAAAGGGAAAGATTCTAAAAAAAGTAAGTGGACCTAACCTATTGAATCAGAACTATATCCACTATTCTGATATTCCAATTGGTGGATAGAAATGAAATTCGAACAGTGTATCTTTTTTTCTTTTTAATACCCTTTTGGTTCGAACTCTGCAAGAATCCGTCTATATTTCGGATAATATCTTATTGTTCCTAGGAATCAATTGCTACTCCTCTCCTCCAATGGGAGGGCTTATTCTAAGTTCCAACAGACAAGTCATTTGACTTCCAAATATCTTTTTTCCGAATACAAGAAAAGATCAAAATTGATTTCTATTATTTCTTTAAGATAGGTCTATAAAAATAGAAGATATGTCTATAAAAAGAATAGAAAAATCCATCCAATCATGACTTCGAGTATCAAACATTTGGTTTTCATATCTATGATGCATACGAGATTTTGAAGGCAATTATTGGACGAAACTTTCAGTTAGAATCTATTATTATTAATCCAATTCCCTAGAATATTCAAAAATAGGACAGATAGATAAAAAAATAAATAGAGAAAAAGAGTCCAATTTATTACCTCGATCCGCAAGTAAAGGGTATACGTCGGAATTAGATTAATCTGAATGACAGAAAAATAGAACAAAGAATACAATAAAAGAAATCAATGTAAAATAGAAAGTAAAAATAGTAAAATAGAAAGTAAAAATAGGATCCTCTAGTAGTTTTCTAGACATACAAATTCGAATAATATAGAAAACTATTTTTTTTTTTTAATTTCACGAACAAGATTCAAAAAGAATCTTATTTGATAAAAGCAGAGTAGTATGTCTGGGGATCCGCTGGTAACGAGAGTAATAAAAGCGATCGATCATTTGTTTTTGGAATAGTTCTTTAAAAAATGTATTTCTAGGATTTATGAGTCATAAGACAATTTTCGAGTCATGACTTAGGGAATTTTGTTAGAATAGAAAGGAATAAGCCAATTAATTAAGTTAATGGATTTATTAGATATCAATGGACAAAAAAAGAATTTTTCTATTCGAACCCCAGTAGAAAAGAAGGGACAGTCTACGAGAAATCATATTCTATATAAAATGAAAAAAGCCTCGAAGGTTCCATCGTTGAAAATCCTAGGAGGTGTTCGGAAATGGTTTGAAGTAGTTGAATAGGAGGATTACTATGACTATAGCTCTTGGTAAATTTACCAAAGATCAAAATGATTTATTTGATATTATGGATGACTGGTTACGGAGGGACCGTTTTGTTTTTGTGGGTTGGTCCGGTCTATTGCTCTTTCCTTGCGCCTATTTTGCCGTGGGGGGTTGGTTCACAGGTACCACCTTTGTAACTTCATGGTATACTCATGGATTGGCAAGTTCCTATTTGGAAGGTTGTAACTTCTTAACTGCAGCAGTCTCTACTCCTGCTAATAGTTTAGCACACTCTTTGTTGTTACTGTGGGGTCCTGAAGCACAGGGAGATTTGACCCGTTGGTGTCAATTAGGTGGTCTGTGGACTTTTGTTGCTCTTCACGGTGCTTTCGGATTAATAGGTTTTATGTTACGTCAATTTGAACTTGCTCGATCTGTTCAATTGCGGCCTTATAATGCAATCGCATTCTCCGGTCCAATTGCTGTTTTTGTTTCTGTATTCCTGATTTATCCACTGGGCCAGTCTGGTTGGTTCTTTGCGCCTAGTTTTGGTGTAGCAGCTATATTTCGATTCATTCTCTTTTTCCAAGGGTTTCATAATTGGACATTAAACCCATTTCATATGATGGGAGTTGCTGGTGTATTGGGCGCTGCCCTACTATGCGCTATTCATGGCGCTACCGTAGAAAATACCTTATTTGAAGATGGTGATGGCGCAAATACATTCCGTGCTTTTAACCCAACCCAAGCAGAAGAAACTTATTCAATGGTTACTGCTAACCGCTTTTGGTCCCAAATCTTTGGGGTTGCTTTTTCCAATAAACGTTGGTTACATTTCTTTATGTTATTTGTACCAGTAACTGGTTTATGGATGAGTGCTCTTGGAGTAGTCGGTCTGGCCCTGAACCTACGTGCCTATGACTTTGTTTCTCAAGAAATCCGCGCAGCGGAAGATCCTGAATTTGAGACTTTCTACACCAAAAATATTCTCTTAAACGAAGGTATTCGTGCGTGGATGGCGGCTCAAGATCAGCCTCATGAAAACCTTATATTCCCTGAGGAGGTTCTACCACGTGGAAACGCTCTTTAATGGAACTTTACCTTTAACTGGTCGTGACCAAGAAACGACTGGTTTTGCTTGGTGGGCCGGGAATGCCCGACTTATCAATTTATCCGGTAAACTACTGGGGGCCCATGTAGCCCATGCCGGATTAATAGTATTCTGGGCCGGAGCAATGAACCTATTTGAAGTTGCTCATTTCGTACCCGAGAAGCCCATGTATGAACAAGGCTTAATTTTACTTCCCCATCTAGCTACTCTAGGTTGGGGGGTAGGTCCTGGAGGGGAAGTTATCGACACCTTTCCATACTTTGTATCTGGAGTACTTCACTTAATTTCCTCTGCAGTATTGGGCTTTGGCGGTATTTATCATGCACTTCTGGGACCTGAGACTCTTGAAGAATCTTTTCCATTCTTTGGTTATGTATGGAAAGATAGAAATAAAATGACTACTATTTTAGGTATTCACTTAATTTTGTTAGGTATAGGGGCTTTTCTTCTAATATTGAAGGCTTTTTATTTTGGGGGTATATATGATACCTGGGCTCCAGGAGGGGGAGATGTAAGAAAAATTACCAACTTAACCCTTAGTCCAAGCATTATATTTGGTTATTTACTAAAATCGCCTTTTGGGGGAGAAGGTTGGATTGTTAGTGTGGACGATTTGGAAGATATAATTGGGGGACATGTATGGTTGGGTTCCATTTGTATACTTGGTGGAATCTGGCATATCTTAACCAAACCCTTTGCATGGGCTCGGCGTGCACTAGTATGGTCTGGGGAAGCTTACTTATCTTATAGTTTAGGTGCTTTAGCCGTTTTTGGTTTTATAGCTTGTTGCTTTGTCTGGTTTAATAATACTGCTTATCCTAGTGAGTTTTATGGTCCCACTGGACCGGAAGCTTCTCAAGCTCAAGCATTTACTTTTCTAGTTAGAGACCAACGTCTTGGAGCTAATGTAGGCTCCGCTCAAGGGCCTACCGGTTTAGGTAAATATCTAATGCGTTCTCCGACCGGAGAAGTCATTTTTGGAGGAGAAACTATGCGTTTTTGGGATCTGCGTGCTCCCTGGTTAGAACCTCTAAGAGGTCCTAATGGTTTGGACTTGAGTAGACTGAAAAAAGATATACAGCCTTGGCAAGAACGTCGTTCCGCAGAATATATGACTCATGCTCCTTTAGGTTCTTTAAATTCCGTGGGTGGCGTAGCTACAGAAATTAATGCAGTCAATTATGTCTCTCCTAGAAGTTGGTTAGCTACTTCTCATTTTGTTCTAGGATTCTTCCTATTCGTAGGTCATTTATGGCACGCGGGAAGAGCTCGCGCAGCTGCCGCAGGATTTGAAAAAGGAATTGATAGAGATTTGGAGCCTGTTCTTTCCATGACTCCTCTTAATTGAGACATGAAATCCAATGCTTGACGTAAGAATCACTTTGATTTTAGTATACATATTGAGTTGAGTCGAGGAGATCATATTGAAAAAATATTTTCTTTTTCAATTCATTTATATCTAATCTTTTTTCGGGCTCGGCTATATCACCACTTAGCCGAGCCCGAAAAAACCGAGCCAACTTAAATCAATTTAAATCAATAAAAGAAAAAAATCCATTCGCCAAGAAAAAGGAGAGAGGGGGATTCGAACCCTCGATAGTTCTTTGTTTGGAACTATACCGGTTTTCAAGACCGGAGCTATCAACCACTCAGCCATCTCTCCAAAAGCTAATTTCTATTTTATCTTTATTCCACTCAAGAGAACATGACCATACAAATTAATACCCTTTTCTCTATGATAAAGATATCCAGTGTGAATCTATTGGTCTAGTTCTCTATCCATATATATTATATATTATATATTCATGATCCAGCATGCTCTTTTGTGAAGTAAAAAAAAAAAAAACTACCCCTCGATTCATGCCTCAATAAGGAGTGTCATCTAAAATCAATGGATTCATGATAAAACCCCCCATAATGAGAATGTGTTTTTTATTTATTTTTGGAAGGGGTCAAATCAAAAGAAAAGGGGTTGGGGGATCAAATGGTATAGTTCTTTTGTTGGTAAATTAGAGGATTATAAACATGACTATTGCGTTTCAATTAGCTGTTTTTGCATTAATTGTTACTTCATCCATTTTATTAATTAGTGTACCTGTTGTATTTGCTTCTCCTGATGGTTGGTCAAGTAACAAAAATGTTGTCTTTTCCGCTACATCCTTATGGATTGGATTAGTATTTCTAGTGGGTATTCTGAATTCTCTCATCTCTTGAAACTATTCATTCTAGATCAAAAAACGAAATGACCCCTCCCCCCGAATTCTTTCGGGTTGTGAGGCACATGAAAATGGAATATATAAGACCCCACCAATAAAGAAAACGAAAACATTAATAATGGGAATTATTAATGGGAGGGGTCAAACTTCTTCTATTGGAAAAAGCTTATATCTTATACTTAATATGATATACATAGTAAAACGAAAAACTTGAAGATTAAAATATTCATATTATTTTCTGAATTTCATATTCTTTTCGGAATCGAAAATAAAATAGATATATAGATCATAGATAAATATCTATAATCTGCACAATTTGACATCAAAGTAACATGCTGGTGTCAGACAACTTCATCATTTTTTTATGCCAGTAGGTGTTCCAAAGGTAGCCTTTCAAATTCCTGGCGAGGATGAAGCTACTTGGGTTGACTTATACCATCAACTTTTTTACGACAGAATCCTTTTTTTAGGGCAAGAGATTGAGAGTGAAATAGCAAATCAAGTTGCTGGTATGATGATATATCTCAGTTTAGATATAAATAAATACATAGAGAAAAGAGAAATAAATAGAATAGAAAAAACAATCGATAAAAAAAATACATCAAATTTTTTTAATTTTTTTAAATAAAGGGGGATATATGAATCAAACGAAGAAAAATGACTTAGACATTTGGATTTTAGAATTGCGAGACATTTTTAGAGAGAGCAAGAATTCTTCCTATTTCTCAGATTCCTGGACACAATTCCATTCAGTCATATCTGTCATTCACATTTTTTTCCATCAAGAGAGTTTTATCAAACTCTTAGACTCCAGAATTTGGAGTATCCTAGTTTCACGCGGTTTAACAAGATATTTCACGATCAAGAATTTTGTCTTATTTCTACTAGCGATCCTTATATATCGTATTAACAATCGAAAGATGATCGAAAAAAAAAATATTTATTTGACAGGGCTTCTTCCTATACAAATCAATTCCATTGGATCCGGGAATGATCCATTGGAAGACTCAAAAGATTCGTTCAATATCAATAGGTTGGTCATGACTAGGTTGATTGTTCCGCTCCTGTCTGGTCCAAAAGAAAAAAATATATCTGAGAGAGATAATTGCTCTTTTTTCGGCGACAGATGGTCAGAACTTCATCTGGATTTGAATCCTACTGAGAAGTCCGCTCAAGATATAAAATTATTTAAAAAAGAAGAAGATGTTTCTTTTGTTCTTTCGAGGCAATCGGAAAATAAAGAAATAGCCAATATAGTTAAGATAATCATGTATTTACAAAATAATGTCTCAATTCATCCTATTTCATCCGATAGAGGATGTGATAGGGTTGCAAAGGAGAAACTTTTGACAGTTCCAAATCATATTTCATTCTTGAACAAAAAGCTAGTTTTTGGTTTATTTGATCTATTCCATGACCAGAATAGGGGGGGGTACTTGTTACATCGCGATTTTCAATCAGAAGAGAGATTTCAAGAAATGGCAAATCTATTCAATCTCTCAATAACTAAGCCGGATCTGGTGTATCATAATGGATTCTCTTTTTCTATTGATTTGTCGAAAATTGATGATAAACAATTTGTAAATCAAGTATTCAACTCCAGGGATGAATCAAAAAAGAAATCTTTATTGGTTCTGCCTCGGCTTTTTTACGAAGCGAATGAATCTTTTTATCCAAAGATCATAAAAAAATGGGTCCAGACCTCTTGTGGGAATTCTTTTCAAGGTAATCGATTCAATCGCAACTTAGAATATGTAATTAAAAGGTATGAAAATGATATTCATAATCATATACCTCTAAGGAAACACATGATCAATCAACGTTTCTCAAATTGGAAAAAGAGTCAGAAGAAATGCTTTGATCCTCTTCTTTTTATTTATCGAACCGAGAGATCCGTGAATAAGGATCCAAATACAGATAAATACAAATGGTCCAAGGGGAGCAAGAATTTCCAGGAACATTTGGACCATTTCATTTCTGAGGAGAATAGCCGTTTTCAAGTAGTGTTCGATCGATTACATATGAATGCATATTCGATTGATTGGTCTGAGGTTATCGACAAAAAAAATTTTTCTAAGTCACTTTGTTTGTTTTTGTCCAAGCTTCTTCCCTTTTTCTCTAACTCAGTTCCTTTTTTCTTGGTGAGTTTTGGGAGTATGCCCGTTCATAGGTCTCAGATCCATATGGATGAATTGAAACGTATGAATGATGCACTCGGGAATCAGTTGTTAGAATCAATGGGTCTGCAAACGGTTCATTTGAAAAAAAAGAAAGCCCTATTATTGGATGACTATTATACTTCTCAAAAATCGAAATTATTGATCAATCAGATAGCAAATCAAGACAATTGGCTGAATCCTGTGAAATGTTTTCATAGAAGTTCATTGATTTCCTCTTTTTATAAAGTAAATCGACTTCGATTCTTGAATAATCAAGATTTCGATTGTAAGAAAAGATTCTCTTTTTATGGGGAAAGGTCCTGTAATTATGATTTTTTGTATGAACAATTCCTCAATGTCTTGTTCAGTCGAAAGAAAATATTTTCTTTTGGCGACGGGAAAAAAAAACATGTTTTTTTGGACAGAGATACTATTTCACCAAGCGAGTTAGAGGTCTCTAACATATTAAATAATTTTCCGCAAAGTGGTGATGACGGATATGACTTGTACAAATCTTTCCATTTTCCAACTCGCGGTCCTAGAGCTATTGCGGACATTTCTGGAACACCTCTAACAGAGGAAGAAATAGTGAATTTTGAAAGAACTTATTGTAATCGTCTTTCCGCTATTAATCTGTCTGATCCAAAATGGAAAAAGTTGCATACGTATTTGGATTTCGATTTAAACATAGATTTGCTTGACACTGATTTGCGTGACACTCTATATACTCTATATTCATATACTCTATATTCTGAGGAATTTTTACCATCCGAAAAGAGGAAAAAAAAACCTCTAAAAAAATTCCTTAAAAAAGGGCAGATGTATAGAAACTTTCAAAGAAAGAGTAGTTTTTCAACCGTTCTCTCCAAATTGAAGCCATTGTACCCGTATATAATACCGTCGCTCCTTACCACGACAGGGCAAAAAAATCTACTTTTACTATTTATACATACTTTTTCAGACCTATTTGTGATACTAAAGAAGAGTCCTAAATGGAAAAAAATGTTATCTATTTTGCCTAATCTTATCCATGGAGCCAAGGCAATTCTTCGGAAAAAACTGGGTATTGGACAACGGAATCGTATAAGTGAGATTTGGAGTAAGTGTTTACATAAGTCTCTTGTAGAGGTGTACGAAAAAGATCTTCTTCACACAAATAATGAGTCACCATTCATATCGACACATCTGAGATCACTAAATATTGAGGAGTTCCTGTTTTCAATCCTTTTACTTCTTCTTATTACTGGATATTTAGTTCATACACATCTTTCCTTTGTTTCTCGATTCTCTAATGAGTTACAGACAGAGTTCGAACAGGTCAAATCGTTGATGATTCCATCCTACATCATTGAATTGAAAAAACTTCTGGATAGGTATGGTACATCAGAACAAAAATATTTCTGGTTACAGTATATTTTTCGAATGGCTCTAAAACAATTCGAAAATTTTCGAGAAGAAAGACGAGGTTCGCCTTCTGGCGTCCCAAGGGGTGAAGGTTTTAATCTCATGAAGTTCATAAGGATTCTACCAAATCCCATCAATCGAATCGCGTTTTTGAAAAATACGAGACATTTAAGTCATACAAGTAAAGAAATCTATTCATTGATAAAAAAAAGAAAAAACATGAATAGTGATTGCATTTCTGATAAAATAGAATCCTGGATCGCGAATAGTGATTTAATTGCTGATAAAGAAAGAGAATTCTTGCTTACTTTCTCTACCTTAACGACAGAAAAAAGGATGGATCAAATTTTAGTGAGTCTTACTAATAGTGATGAGTTATCAAAGAATAACTCTGGTTATCAAATGATTGAACAACCGGGAACAATTTACTTACGATATTTAATTGACATTCATAAAAAGGATCTAATGAATTATGAGTTCAATACATCCTGCTTAGCAGAAAGACGGGTATTCCTCGCTCATTATCAGACAATCACTTATTCAGAAATCCCGTGTAGGGCTAGCTGTTTGGATTTCCCATCTCATGATAAACCCTTTTCGCTACGCTTAGCCCTATCCCCTTCTAGGGGTATTTTAGTGATAGGTTCTATAATAACTGGACAATCCTATTTGCTCAAATCTCTAGCGACAACCTCCTATGTTCCTTTCATTACAGTATTTGTAAACAAGTTCCTGGAGAACTTTCCTAGGGGTTTTGATACGAGTTATGATGAGGACGATCTTTTTGATCAAAGAGAGGGTACCATTTACAGTCTTTTACCGGATTACGAGGGTAGTTGCTATAATCCAGAGAATTATGAAAGGGATCATAGCGACGATTTCGACCGTAAGCTTGATAGCCGATTGAAGTTTCTAAGTATGGAGGATCCGGTATCTAGCGATATCATACCGGAAAAGGAACTAGACCGGTTTTATCTCACAATTCAATTGGAATTAGTAAAAGCAATGTCTCCTTGCATAATTTGGATTCCAAACATTCATGATTTCGATAGGAAGGAGTCGGATGACTTATCGCTGGGTATATTAGTGAACTCTCTTTCCAGAGATTCTGAAAAAGGTTCTACTAGCAATAATCTTGTTATTGCTTCTACTCATATTCCAGAAAAAGTAGACCCTTGTTTAATAGGGACGGATAAATTAAATACATGCATTAAGGTACGAAGGCTTCTTATTCCACAACAAAGAAAGCACTTTTTTACTCTTTCATATACTAGGGGATTTCACTTGGAAAAGCAAATATTCAATACTAATCGATTGGGGTCTATAACTCTAGGTTCTAATGTACCTGATCTTGTAGCACTTACTAATGAGGCGCTATCGATTAGTATTATACAAAAGAAATCTATTATAGACACTAATATAATTCGATTTGCTCTTCATAGACAAACTTGGAATTTTAGATCTCATATAAGAGAGATTCAGGATCATGGGATCCTTTTTTATCAGATAGGGAGGGTTGTTTCACAAAATCTACTTCTCAGTAATTGCTCTATAGATCCTATATCTATCTATATGAAGAAGACAGCATGTCAGGAGGGGGATTCTTCTTTGTACAAATGGTACGTCGAACTTGGAAGAAGCATGAAGAAATTAACTATACTTCTTTATCTTTTGAGTTGTTCTGCCGGATCGGTCGCTGAAGACTTTTTTTCTGTACCCAGACCTAATGAAAACAATGATGCTTCTTATAGACTCCGTGAGAATGATTCTGATCTAGTTCATGGGCTATTAGAAATAGAGGGTGCTCTGCTGGGACCCTCCGAGACAGGAAGTCGGTTTGATAATGATGGAGTGCCGTTGCTTCTTCGGCCCGAAAGAAATCCCTTAAAGATGCTTCAAAATGGGTTTTCTTCTATCATTTATAATAGTGAACGATTTCTCTATAAAAAATATGAACCGGGGTTCGAAGAAGGGGAAGGAGTCGGAGTCTACGACCCGAAACAGATAGAGCTAGAGCTAGAGCTAGACCTAATGGAGGAATTATTGGAAAACATACTTTGGGCTCCTAGACTGTGGCGCCCTTGGTGCTTTCTCTTTGACGAAGGGTCC
>CAWUDS030001731.1:0-12500 GCA_963859935.3 Lathyrus sativus | reverse complement strand
CTCTTGTCTAGCAGGCAATTACTTCAGCGAAAAGGATGATTTATTCGGATCGACATGAGAGCCCAACCACATTGCATTGCCAAAACCTATGTTGTATATTGGAACGACGTTGATCTACTTGCTTTTATGATGTTACAATCATCTTGTTGCCTTTCTCCTCCGCCCACAGCGATAAAATGTAGCTAGTTCATCACGAAAGAAAGGACTCTCTGAACCGAGATCATTAACTAATATATAATAATAGAATAGTATACAATACAACTGTCTTTTCCATATATTCTCTCTGGGTTCCGTTGCTACTACACGCTTTACACAATTAATCGTAAAAATTAGATTATTCTAAATATATATAGAATCTAATTTTTTTGAATGAGTCATAAGCAACTACAAAAAAATAATTATCTTTTTCATTACTGGATTGAAGTCAGAACTAGATAGTTCTAATTTAGTGCTTTTTTTTTTGATTTCAAAAAGTCAAAATTGAAAAAAAAAACAGATCTGAATAGAGAAATCAAAACGTTCTTTTACTTAAATAAAAAAAAATGATTCCATATATCATATATTTCTCTATTCAGATCTGTTCAATAAAATTACTTTTTATTCTCAATTTATATAATAAATGTTTAGAAATGTACTCAATAAATATCGAACTTTACTTTATTCAATCTCGACGATTGACTAAATACTGGGTTATTATGATTTCGAGTAAGCCGCTATGGTGAAATTGGTAGACACGCTGCTCTTAGGAAGCAGTGCTAGAGCATCTCGGTTCGAGTCCGAGTAGCGGCATGGCATCCTATATTTTATTTGAAAAATTTTCAAATAATCATATCATAAGTCCTATAATGAATTCCCTATTTCTATTCCGAGTATTCATACCTTTTTTATTTTCATTATAGATATTTTTATTTTCATGATATATATGATATTATCAACTTTAGAGCATATATTAACTCATATATCGTTTTCCCTTATATCAATTGTTATTTCAATTCATTTGATAACCTTATTAGTCAATGAAATTGTAGGATTATATGATTTGTCCAAAAAAGCCATGATAATAACTTTTTTCTGTGTAACGGGATTGTTAATTACTCGTTGGTTTTTTTCGGGACATTTACCATTTAGTGATTTATATGAATCCCTAATCTTTCTTTCATGGGGTTTTTCAATTTTTCATATGGTTCTTTTTTTTAAAAAGGAGAAAAACCTTTTAAGTACAATAATTGCACCAAGTGTTATTTTTACCCAAGCCTTTGCGACTTCGGGTCTTTTAACCAAACTGCATCAATCCGTAATATTAGTACCCGCTCTACAATCCCATTGGCTAATGATGCACGTAAGTATGATGATACTGGGCTATGCAGCTCTTTTATGTGGATCATTATTATCAGTGGCTATTTTAGTCATTACGTTTCAAGAAGTCATCCAAATTCTTTCTTTTACCAAGAATTTTGATTCTTTAAAAAAATCAGTTGATTTTGTTGAAATCAAATACATGAATAGGAATGAAAGAAACAATGTTTTACGAAAAACTTATTTTTCTTCTTCTAGAAATTATTATAGGTCTCAATTTATTCAACAATTGGATCGTTGGGGTTATCGTATTATTAGTATGGGTTTTCTCTTTTTAACGGTAGGTATTCTTTCAGGAGCAGTATGGGCTAACGAGGCATGGGGTTCCTATTGGAATTGGGATCCAAAGGAAACTTGGGCCTTTATTACTTGGACCATATTCGCGATTTATTTACATACTAGAAAAAATAAAAAATTAGAGGGTGTAAATTCTTCAATAGTGGCCTCGATAGGATTTCTTATAATTTGGATATGTTATTTGGGGATCAATCTATTAGGAATAGGACTACATAGTTATGGTTCATTTACATCTAATTGACTCAAAGAACCTGATAAAGAAAAATATGGAAAGCATATAAATATATACTTTCCATAAATCGTCGAGAACCCTTTCAATCAAGTAATGTAATGATTCAAGGGGTTCTCACAAACAACAAACATATTCGATTCTAATTTCAATTTTTTAAATGAATCTAACGGGAAAATATTTTTTTGTATCTTTTTGATTCATTTATTCACAAAAATCATCCATCAAAAATGAGATAGAATAGCTTCAACCTTGTCAACCGAAAATGAGAAAATGAAATCTGGATAAATACCAATACCTATTATGGGTATAAGGATAGAAATAGAAATAAATAATTCTCTGGGCCCAGAATCAAAAAAAGAAGAGTTTGATGTATTAAAAAACTTGTATCCATAGAACATTTGCCGTAAGATAGATAATAAATAAATAGGAGTTAATATCATTCCAATTGCTGTTACAAAAGTAATTAGTATTTTCATCATGAAAAGATATTTTTGACTAGTAATTATTCCAAAAAAAACTATCAATTCTGCAACAAAACCGCTCATGCCAGGCAATGCAAGAGAAGCCATTGATAAGATAGTGAAAATAGTGAATATTTTTGGCATTGGGATAGCCATTCCGCCCATTTCGTCAAGATAAAGAAGACGCAGTCTATCATAACTAGTTCCTGCCAAGAAAAAAAGGGCAGCGCCAATAAATCCATGAGATATTATTTGTAAAATGGCCCCGTTGAGACCAGTATCACTTATAGAACCAATTCCTATAATTATAAAACCCATATGAGATACGGAAGAATAAGCGATTCTTTTTTTTAGATTCCGTTGACCAAAAGATGTTGCAGCGGCATAGATTATTTGAATACAACCTAATATCATTAACCAGGGGCAAAATATGGAATGAGCGTGGGAAAAAAATTCCATATTAATTCGAACCAACCCATATGCTCCCATTTTTAATAAGATTCCGGCTAAAAGCATACAAGTGCTGTAATGCGCCTCTCCGTGGGTATCTGGTAACCATGTATGTAAGGGTATAATCGGCGATTTGACAGCAAAAGCAATAAGAAATGCCGTATAGAATATTATTTCTAGTGCCACGGGATATGATTGATTAATTAATGTTTCAAAATTAAATGTTGGTTCATTAGAGCCATATAAACCAATACCCAGAATTCCCATTAATAAAAAAACAGAAGCTCCTGCAGTGTACAAAATAAACTTTGTAGCTGAATACAAACGTTTCTTTCCCCCCCACATGGATAAAAGTAGATAAACGGGAATTAATTCCAATTCCCACATGATGAAAAAAAGTAAAATGTCTCGAGAAGAAAATGGTCCTATTTGACCGCTATACATTGCTAACATCAGGAAATAAAATAATTGGTATTTTCGAGTAACCGGCTGAGCTGCTAAAGTGGCTAAAGTAGTTATCAATCCTGTCAGTAAAATAGGTCCTATGGAGAGTCCATCTATTCCTAATCTCCAGTAAAAATCAAAAAAATGGATCCATTTATAATTCTCCGTCAGTTGAATTAGTGGATCATCCAATTGGAAATGATAACAAAATGCATAGGTTGTTAGAAGGAGATCGATTAAGCATATACAAATGCTATACCACCTAATTACCTTATTTCCCCTATGAGGAAATAAGAAAATTAAGGAACCTGCGGCTATTGGGAAAACAACAACTATTGTTAACCAAGGAAAAAAATTCGTGATAAAAATAAGATACACTTGGGCCAGAAAAGCCCATGCTCAAAATAAAATAGAATTTTTTTCTTTTTTATTTTGAACACGAGTTTTTGCCAGTAAAAAACGTATTCGTGTGGTGTTTTTTGAAACGAATCAATAAGCGAGACCCATACTTCGAGTTGTTTCATGCCATAAATAAACTCGAACACTTAAGAAATCCGTCGGACAAGCGGACTCACACCTCTTACAACCAACACAGTCCTCTGTTCTTGGGGCAGAAGCTATTTGCTTAGCTTTACATCCACCCCAAGGTATCATTTCTAATACATCTGTGGGACAGGCTCGGACACATTGAGTACATCCTATACATGTATCATAAATCTTTACTGAATGTGACATTATCTATAGTAATTTTGGATGTTCAAAAATGCAAATTATCGATCTAGTAAACTCGTAAATGAATCGTATATTTATATACCAGATGAATCAATGATTTGTGATAATATTGTTAACTGTTAATAAAAAAAGGCGTCTAGATAAATTTACAAGAGGGAATCGAAGAGGACCAGGATACTTTCATTTCTTATGATTTAGGCAATGTAAACATGATATGATCATAAGTTGTGTCGAATAAATACTCAAATGAATTGATTAGATTCATATTACACTATTTGAAATTCTACTTTATTATTATAGGATTAATGCTATTTATTCAACAAATTCGATTGATTGATACGGGTTGATTTTCTGTTACGAGCAATTGAGGAAACAATAGCCAGTCCGATAGCCGCTTCAGCGGCTGCAATAGCTATAACAAAAATTGAAAAAATATTTCCTTTTAATTGGCGATTATCAAAAAAATCAGAAAAAGTTACTAGATTTATATTAACTGCATTCAGTATAAGTTCAAGACACATAAGGGCTCTAACCATATTTCGGCTCGTGATCAATCCATAGATACCAATAGAAAATAAATAGGCACTCAAAACAAGTACATGTTCGAGCATCATTGACCAACTCCTTATAAATTTGGATTCATTAACAAAAGAATATATCGGCAATAAAAAAAAAAAGAATTTCTACATAAAAAAAAACTCTTTCACTTCACATAGAATTCGACAGAAATAAATGTGAGAAAATTGAAAAAAAAAAGAATCTTGATTTCTATTACTAGTTCTCTAAAGATTTCTTACTGGCGAGCTACGACAATTGCACCTATCAAAGAAACTAAAAGAATTATGGAAATTAGTTCAAATGGAAGAAAAAAATCTGTTGATAAATGAATTCCAATTTGTTGACTAGTACTTATCAAATCTTGCTCAATAATCTGATTTGGTCTTGTAGTCCAAATAATTCCGTACCATGATGTATCGGAAATAATAGTGATTAATGAAACAAAAATACTTGTACAAACTATCAAAGTAATTCCATCCCCTACGGTCCAAAGATTCAAATCTTGGTAATATTCGGAACTATTCATGAACATCACAGCAAATATGATTAAAATGTTAATAGCTCCCACGTAAATAAGTAGCTGTGATGCAGCTACAAAATGCGAGTTTGCTAAAATATATAATAAAGATATACAAACAAGAACCAGTCCCAACGAAAAAGCAGAAAAAATGGGGTTGGTAAGTAATACTACTCCTAAACTTCCTAATAGAAGACCCGATCCCAGAAAGACTAAAAGAAAATCGTGCAGCGTTTCAGGCAAATCCATTATATGTAAAAAAAAAGACAACGAAATCGAAATTTCATGACCTTATTGATATGACCAGGAAAAAAAATTTATATATTTCAATTTTTCTTTGCATTGAAAAACCTAAGTAGTTTAAATTGATATAGTTATGGTTATATAATCAATGTCATTCCACTCTTTATACAAAAGAGTAGTTTGAAACGATATGAAAACTCAAGTATAAAGGTAGATAGAACATATATAACCATTGAAAATCTTATTGAAATTCCAAAATATTTTCAATTTCGAGAATATATTAATATATTCTATTGAAGAATATAGTTCTCTAATAATTATAGAATATTTCTACTAATATGATATTTACTATATTATTCATTTTTTATACATTTAAAATATTTGATTTAGATTATTCTATTTATATCTATTCTATCTATAGAAATATATAGAATATTTGTGTGTGTTTTTTTTTTAAGTTGTATTTTATTGAATTATAATAAATTGTCTTTTTTGATTTGAATTGTTCGAATTGTATAATCATCAATTATTGACATTGGTAAACGGCCCAAAGCAATTTGATTATAATTCAATTCATGACGATCATAAGTTGAAAGTTCATATTCTTCAGTCATTGATAAACAATTTGTTGGACAATACTCAATACAGTTACCACAAAAAATACAGATTCCGAAATCAATACTGTAATTTAGCAATCGTTTCTTTCGAATATCCGTTTCCATTTTCCAATCAACAACGGGTAAATCTATAGGACATACACGAACACATACTTCACAAGCAATGCATTTATCAAATTCAAAATGGATTCGACCGCGGAAACGTTCTGATGTGATTAATTTTTCATAAGGATATTGAATAGTTACAGGTAAACGATTTGCGTGAGATAAGATAATCATGAAACTTTGACCAATGTACCTTGCAGCTCGTACTGTTTGTTGACCATAATTCATGAACCCAGTTACCATAAGGAACATATTGTAAATATCTATGAATAGTATAGTTTTTTTTGATTTCTTTCTCTTATTTGAGACAAGTAATGAATATAGAACATCTTTTACAGCGAAAACAATTGAGATGAAGTTGTTAATAATAGATTACCGAGAGAAATCGGTAAAAGAAATTTCCATCCAAGATTTAATAATTGATCCATTCTTAGCCTAGGCAAAGACCATCTTGTTATGATAGAAACGAATAAGAAAAAATAGCTTTTAGCTAATGTAATAAAGAGATCAATTGTAGTTCCAAAAACTCCGTATGTTTTATTTATTTCAAAAAATTCAGAAACAAATATGTATGGAATAGAAATATTGGAACCGCCCAAGTAAAGAACTGTTACAAATAATGAAGAAATGAAAAGGTTTAAATAGGAAGCAACGTAAAATAAACCAAATCGAATACCTGAATATTCTGTTTGATAACCAGCTACTAATTCTTCTTCTGCTTCTGGTAAATCAAAAGGTAATCTTTCACATTCTGCTAGCGAAGAAATTATAAAAACGATGAAACCCATAGGTTGACGCCACAAATTCCAACCCCAAAAACCATATTTTGATTGCGCATCAACTATATCAATTGTACTTAAACTGTTAGATAATCCTAGTCGGTGATAACATTCCTGTTCCCATCTCTATTACAGAACCGTACATGAGATTTTCACCTCATACGGCTCCTGGAAAGCCTTAAGTAAATCTAAGGACCGGGTCGATTATTTATCTCTTGATATATCCCTAAGATATAGAAGATTAAAATCTATCGAACGGTTCTGAATTAGACCAATTCAATTCTGTCTGTTCTAGAAATAAGAAAGAGAAATCGATTTTCATAAAAGATCCAATTAAAGCACTTCTGAATTGATCTCATCCCTAAGAAAATACAAATTTGTTGAGTAATAACTGAATTCTTCAATAAAATACTCTTTTATAATTCTCAATAACCCTCATGATTTTGAATGACGAAAAATAATTACACATC
Source organism: Lathyrus sativus (assembly GCA_963859935.3). Taxonomy (NCBI): domain Eukaryota; kingdom Viridiplantae; phylum Streptophyta; class Magnoliopsida; order Fabales; family Fabaceae; genus Lathyrus; species Lathyrus sativus. The sequence goes on along the minus strand of CAWUDS030001731.1, from coordinate 5,239 downwards.
CGTTTCTTAATTATGATGTGAATTTTATCTCCATGAATATGGATATAAGAAATCAAAAACGAAAGAGAAATCTATTTTTCGTTTTTGATTTCTTATTTTTTTTTCGTTCCTATTCTTCTTTTTTGTGCTATGAAATGAAAAAGGGACCTCCAAAAATTGGAAAGGATTTTTTCGTTCCTGATAGTAATTTATTTAGTGATTGAATGGAAGCATACTCTGGATCGGAGTTGTGGGGAGTACTGCTTTCTTTTTTCTACCAACTTAAAGCCCCCAATTAGTATTCTTTTTATATTCTGCGTAAATTTTCTTTTGGATAATTTACAAAATCTGTGTTACTAATCCTTTGTGTATCTTGGTGTTTCTAACCATCCAGTCTTTTTTATTAACCCCCCTTATTTATTTTTATATATCTATGATAATTCATAAAAATGGTAACTAAAACTCAATAAGGTTGGTCTTTTGAGACCGCTTCAAAACAGGATGACAAATTATCCAATCTTGGGTTAAATGTCCTCTTCTGTTTATAATTTTATTTCATTCTTATACATAGAAAATGAGACTCAATATTTTGACTGCCCTTATAAAATCATCATACTATCTATTAACTAGCAGGAATCTAGTATTCTGAAATTAGATTCAATATAAGCTGTTTTATTTCACTCATATAACTATCTAATTTAGTTCTTCAATCAGAATTTTGAAAAAGAAAATAAAGATAATGAAGGTTTCTATTCAATTTATTCGCTATATAGTACTATACAGAAATTATAGTACTATATAGAAATATAGTACTATAAAGAGAGGAGTATAGCAATAGAATAGCATCGAATAGCTTTTTCGGTTTCAACGAATCGCACGTAGAGATATTGATAAGACACATAGAGTTAATGGTATTTCATAACTAATCGATTGAGCAGCAGCTCGTAGACCACCCAAAAAGGAATATTTATTATTTGAGCCATATCCTGACATAAGAAGTCCAATGGGAGCAATACTCGAAATAGCAATCCATAAAAAAACACCCATATTGAAATCAGATAAAACAAAATTATAGCCAAACGGAATTACTGAATAACTTATTAGAATGGATATGACTGATATGGATGGTCCAATACTGAATAAATGAATATCTCCCCTAGATGGAATAAGATTCTCTTTGAATAGTAGTTTTGTTCCGTCTGCTAGAGCTTGAAGCATTCCAAAAGGACCAGCATATTCAGGTCCAATACGCTGTTGTACCCCTGCAGATATTTCTCTTTCTAACCATACAATTGCTAGTACACTTATTGTAATTCCCAAGACAAGAATCAAAATTGGTAAAAGTATCCATAGAATTCCATAGACCTCTTTGAAAGATTCCAATCCGGAAAAGGAGTTTATATCTTGGACTTCCGTTGTATCAATTATCATTTCAACGATCAACTTCTCCCATAATGATATCTATGCTACCTAGTATTGTCATAATATCAGCCAATTTCATTCTTTTAACTAATTGAGGAAGAATTTGCAAATTGATAAAACCGGGTGGACGAATTTTCCATCTCCAAGGAAAACCATTCTGATCTCCTATTAGAAAAATTCCTAATTCTCCCTTGGGGGCCTCAATTCTCACATAAAGTTCTTGTTTCGGCAATTCAAAAGTAGGAGACGGTTTTTTACCAATGAATCGATATTCAAAATCATTCCATTCTGGCTCCTTTTCTCTATCAAAGCAGCGAATTTCAAAATTTTCATAAGGCCCCCCTGGAATTCCTTCCAAAGCCTGTTGAATTATTTTTATGGATTCCACCATTTCACCAATTCGAACTAAATAACGAGCTAATGAATCTCCTTCTTTTTGCCATTGAACTTCCCAATCCAATTCCTCGTAACACTCATAATTATCAACTTCACGTAGATCCCATTGTATTCCGGAAGCCCGAAGCATCGGTCCTGATAACCCCCAATTTATAACTTCCTCTCTACCAACAACACCCACTCCTTCAACCCGTTCTAAAAAAATTGGATTTCGCGTAATAAGTTTTTGATATTCAATAACCCTTGTTAAAAAATAATTGCAGAAATCCAAACATTTATCGATCCAACCATAAGGTAGATCAGCCGCTACTCCCCCAATACGAAAAAAATTATGCATCATTCTCATACCTGTGGCAGCTTCGAATAGATCATATATTAATTCTCTTTCTCTAAAAATATAGAAAAAAGGGGTTTGTGCACCAATATCTGCCATAAAAGGTCCCAGCCATAGTAGATGAGAAGCTATACGACTTAACTCCAACATAATTACTCTTATATAGCTGGCTCTTTTAGGTACTTGAATATTTCCCAATTGTTCCGGTCCATTTACAGTTATTGCTTCTGTGAACATAGTAGCTAAATAATCCCAACGTGTTACATAAGGCAGATATTGTATAATTGTTCGGTTTTCCGCTATTTTTTCCATACCTCTGTGTAAATAACCCAATATTGGCTCACAATCAATAACATCTTCACCATCCAGAGTAACAATAAGTCGCAGAACACCATGCATCGATGGGTGTTGAGGCCCCATATTTACTATCATGAGGTCTTTTCTTGTAGCTGGGACATTCATAGGTTTTTCCTCGATTCATTCTTCCATGAATCGTTCAAAAAAAAGTTAATCAAAATTCAGTATCTAATAAATCGAATAATTGAAAATGATTCTTGAAATTAGCTAATTTGTGAATGAATCCCGAATACCCAACCGATTTATTAAATTTTGATAACGTATTTTGTTTTTCTTTGACAAATACGACAATAGTCGTTGTCGTTTTCCCAGAATTATACGTAAACCTCTTTGAGATAAATAGTCCTTTGGATGTAATTCAAAATGTGAAGTAAGTCTTCGTATCTTATTAGTTAAGATGAATACTTGAAATTCAACCGATCCCGGGTTTTCTTCTTCTTTTTTTTTTTTTGAAATAACAGGTATAACTGGATTTTTGATCATAAAATGAAAGCTTCCCCCCCCTCCTTTTTGGTAGATATTTTTATTGATCAGTAATAGTAATTACACTTATTTTTAATTTTTTATAAAAAATTTTCTCTTCATTTATTTAACAATTCTGAATTTCTTTTTTTTTTTTCAAATTAATTCATTATTAAGGAATGTAATTCAAATAGATAATAAATACTATATTTATGGATTCATAAAATGAATAAAATCTATTGTCTTGTATTTTAAAGACAAAAATAAGACAATAGATTTTATTCATTTTTCGATGGATTTATGGAGACATCATTGAGAAATTGAATTCGTATGACTCCCACAATGTGTGTGGACGTTTATTTTATTTATCTATAAATATTGTTCACATATCAGATAGATATGTTACGAGAAATATTAGGATAAATAGAACAAAAATCTAGATTTTCAATCGAGGCGAGGATACATACGTATTCTCAATATACTGAAACGGCTTCCATTATGTGTATCAAACCAATAGCGGTTCATACAAGCTAAATCTTCGAATCGATAATTTGGCCAAAGAAAGAATTTTAAATTCCTTAGTTTTTTTGTATCGCTATCAAGATCTTTCTTTTTAGTCAAAACTTCAGAAGAATTCGTTTTTTCTTTATCAGTTATTGTGTTTCTATCCATCGTCTTCCGATTCTTCCTATGGTTCAAACAAGTTAGAATTCGCAATTCTCTACGGCGTCTAGGGGAGAAAATATTTTCAGGAACAAGTAAATCATAATGATTTTTATCTTTATTTATAATTTGGCGTTTGTGCTTCAATGATACGCTTATGGTTTGATATAGAAATGATTGTTCGTAGTTTTTTTTGTAAGAACAACGAATGGGTTCTAAACAAAAAACTAGGTTGTCCTGCACTTCCTCAATATCCCTGCTGTAAAAAAAACAAGGATCATCACTGACTATACGCACAAAAGTTTCCAGATCTAGTTCTCCCCTCCTTATAGTAGACAACAAAATTTGTTTTGGTTGTTTCGTTTGCTTCAGGAGATTTAGTACGCCGACAATGTTCGCGTAGCTGTCGCCGTAGTACGTAAACTCCGCACAGCGTAAATAATAACCCACATATCTATCTATTAAGAAATTCTGTTCTGCAGCCATATCCTTCCTGTATTTAGGGCTATTTGCATTATAACGATGCTTGGGCTTATAATACCTTTCGAGATATGATTTTAGATTGCTGTGAATCGCGTATTCGTTCTTTTCTAACTGTAATTCCAGTTGATCAGTAATGTTCTTCTGACTATAAAACGGCATAAACAAGAAATTTAGTGGTAAGATCCACGGATTCTTCTTATATGCATCTATTTTTGATTTTGACAAAAAACCAAAACTCGGAGTCAATAATTTGTCATTCGTTATGGAATTCTTTTTTCTTTTTCCATTCATTGCTATCCTTCTTATTTTGGTCCTTCTCCTTCTTTTTTCATTCATTCCCATCCTTCTTTCTCTCCAACGAAAATACTTTCTATCCGGCTTATTTTCATCATCTTCCGCTATATAATTTTGGATAAAGCTATCGCCCATTAGATCAAATACTTCTTTTATATTTTTAGGTGTGTTATAACTAGGTGATGTATATCTATAAATAGAAGGTTGATTCTTATCTACATAATTTAGATATTGATAGGCAAAAAGATCATATCCATATTGTTTTTTTATTTTTTTTTTATTTTTTAATAAGTCTACTTGTTCTAATAAGTCTACTTCTTCTAATAAGTCTACTTTTCGTTTTTTGGAAACAATTAATTGAGTTTTTTCCGATGAATCATAGTCAAGTAAATCTTTATTTTGAGCCACGCGATGTTCATGGATTGTATTCCTCCACTTTTGTGGTGCTAATCTCGACCATGTGCTCTCAGGTAAAGCATATTGATAATGAATCTTTAACCAATTTGTCCATTGATTCATTATAGAATCGGGACGGTTCTTATGGCTTAATTTGGAATTGAATCTTTCTCCTTGTATTTTTAAAAAATAATCCTTTATTTCATTCGGAAGAAAAAAAGATTTTCCAGGTGATTCAAAAATAGATCTTAACCTATATTTATATCCATTACAAACTTGCATTTGTGATAATTGAAACAATACATAGGCTTGTGACAAAGAAGATACATCACAAGAATTCTGTGAATACATATCCGTCCTATTCCGACGTTTTTGTTTGTCTACAACCGACATAAATGGAATTATACTTTGATTTATTCTATCAATATATTCTTCATTTTTTTTTTTCGTGTA
>CAWUDS030001730.1:0-36671 GCA_963859935.3 Lathyrus sativus | reverse complement strand
AAAAACAAATATTTTTAAGTCCAATTTTTAATTGTTAAGCCCCGACTGAGTTTTTAATTGGGATCTATTCAACCCCCCTTCTAGATCCAAGCCATCGTCTAACAATAGGACTTTCATAGCCAAGCCCCTCACCAAAATGGGAATTTTAGGACAAAGGTCACCTCCACCAAAATATGACTTTTATGACAAAGGTCCCTCACCAATTATCAAACCATATCACATGGTGCTCATCATAATACTAGGTGTACATCTTCATTCGTTCACATATTATTCCACTTTCATTCAACCCAATACTATTCAATTAATCTAACATCTATATCCATATTTTCCCTTCTTATCACATTGAGCATTGGAATAGCTTTCAAATGCTTCCGACCGTACCTCGATCCAAATTACGGTTCAAAAGTTATGAATGAAACAAGAAACGGGAAAACAAAATTTTGTCATGGCCGTTGTGCGACGAGAAAGAGAGGCTGGGTCACTTTGAGTTTGATGTGCTACCCATGAGCGAGGCCTGGACAGAACCAAAATGTTACCATGGTCATTGTGCTAGCTCTAAGCAAGGAGCTCGCTTTCAACTTACTTTGTGACCCATACGAAATCCAAAATTCCAGTAGCATGAAAGGCAGTTCTTCCATAGCCAAAACCTCTACCCAAACCACCAAAATACATCCAAACACTCCAACAAACATGGTAGAACATGATTAAACATATAATTCATCAATTTATCATCCATCAACATCAAATTTCACATGAAACATATTTTTCACACAAAACCTAACCCACCTATTTCTCATATTTTCCCCCAATACTATGCTATCTAATGGAACTCACCTTGCAATGGGGAAAATGAGATGGATTTACGATGATGAATTTCTCTTCCATGAGTTTCTTCTCCTCTTCTTTCTCCTTTTCTCTTCTCTTCCTCTTTTCTTTTTTCTTTCTTACTTCTTACCGACTTTCTTCGTTCTCTTCAATATATATGTAACACACACACGTGCGCACTCACGAACACACACACACACACACATACGCACATACACAATATATATATATATATATATATATATATATATATATATATATATATATATATATATATATATATATATATATATATATATATATATATATATATATATATATATATATATATATATATATATATATATATATATATATATATATATATATATATATATATATATATATATATATATATATATATATATATATATATATATATATATATATATATATATATATATATATATATATATATATATATATATATATATATATATATATATATATATATATATATATATATATATATATATATATATATATATATATATATATATATATATATATAAAATAGTGTAAAATATCTCCATTTGATATTTTGCCATCTAAAACCAATTGACCAAAAGAGTTACCAAAATGTCCTACTTATTAATATTGGTTTGTCCATTTCATCAGTAATTGATCTCTTCATAGTTCACTAGTTGCTCTATTGATCCCAACTGATAACATTTAGAGCACTTAGGAATTTCAATTATTCCAATTAATAAAAGATAGAGTACATAGGAACCCAATTAACCTCAACTGATATCCAATTTAGCATTTAAGGGAATATGGGTATTACAACAGAATTAACTTGATTCAGTTATTTAAAAGTGTTTTGATGCGATTGACGAGTGTTCAAATGATAGGCTAATTACGACCATCACATGAACATTTGGGGAAAGGAGAAGAAATTACTTTTGCCCCAATCTTTTTTCATCTGATTTATGAAAGGATATTTGATAATAGTTAGATGTTTTAATTTAATTGTGAAAAATGTACTTGATGATTGTTGGCAGGAAATTTCGACGCCATGTTCCCATTTGAGAAACTAAGTGAAAATTAAAATTTTTTTAAATCTGGCTGACTTCGACAGGAGCTAGTATGAAGTTTTGCCGAAGTGGTTCGCAAAAGGAGACGTTCTTGGACAAAAACATAGAAATATTTTCTAAGTATAGAAGTTCACTTCGACGAAAGGATGTTTTGGAGCCTTCATTGGACAAAAGTTTAAATTTCAAAATATGGATAGATAATTGTCTTTTGTCCTTATCCGTTTTTCAGGGGAGACGCGTGGAGAACTATGGCGAAACGAAGGCATGCAGAGCGAAACGTGTCAACTTTTGGAGAAATTCTTGTTGGAGATGGTTATTTTGACGTATTATAAATAGGGGTCTTAGTATTAGGATTTGCGGGTGTTCAATTGTTGTACTATACTCAAAATTTACTCAAAGTATCTAAGTCAAAGTGAGAAAAGAGTTACTATTGAGAAATGTATGTTTGAAACACCATAGTTTTTTCAATAGAAATTTACTTTCATTTTATTAATTGTTCTTTACTGCATTTTCTTACTTTGAAGTTCTTTTTCTTCATTGCATTTCCTTTATCAACTTTTACAAAGTTTAATCTTTTCACCAACAATTAAAACAATCTTTTTACACTAATGAATGATGTTGAAGTTGTCGCAACTGCGAAAAACACCTGGCAGAAAACAGAAGAGTCGCCACCTTTTGTTATTTATCCCAAAGAGAGGGAAAGGAAACAATCGAAAAAACCTGACGAAAAGGGATAAGATTGGTCATCGCAACCAAATCTCGGGTTTGGGAGTCGGTTACGCAAGGGGAAGGTATTAGCACCCCTCACGTCCGTTGTACTCAACGGGATCCACGCTTGTTTGTTTATCTAAAAGGGTTGTTGAAACTATATACGCTAAAGGTGTCAGGGACAAAAGAAAAGAAAAGACTCGACAGAGCGTCGCTGCTCTGGGCCTACGTATTCCCTCGTGCAATGGGAAAGTCAGAGTTAACGTAGTTCGAATAACTACGGGTGAAAGGGAAAGGTTGCTCACCAAGACATCGCGTCTTGTGCCTACATACTCTCAACAGGTATGAGAGATCAAAGCGAACGTAGTTTGGGATAAAGCGGAACACAGGTTTCCTCAATTGTTTTTACCCGAGTAAGTTTAACAAACAGTTCCAGCAGTTTGGTGTATGCAGCTCGCTCGTGGGAGACTTATGCGTTATCGTTTGTGGTAGAACTAAGAGTTAACAACACTCTTTTATCGGAAAAGATTTTCCATTAATAGGAGCCCTAAAGGGTAAAAAGGAGTTTGATGTTTGTTTTTGTCTTTTATCGGAGAAGAAGTGTTTTGATGAATGTTTGTAATTCATACTGCACTAGAGACTATGACTTAGGAACGAATGCGTCGCATATCATCCTAAGGATGTATGCTAAACACTCTAGGTAATTGAGGAGAAGCCCCCCAATCACCACTTCCTAAGTAGCTTAAGGCTCGTAATGTACAATACTTATTAGCCTTTATTATGTGTTTTGTTATTGTTTGAAGATGAGAAGAGAGAAAAGGACTCTACAGGGGACTAATCAAAACCCTAATGTTGCCATGCGAAATGGTCCTAAGGTTGAGTTTGAAAGGGAATCTATCCTATATGTTATCATACAAAGGATTCAACCTAGATTCTATAATCATTGTCCTTAAACAAGGAAGTGAGAGCCCTAAGGGAACATGCAAAGGGGAAAGAGAAACACAGCTATCAAGCAGATGAAATGTAAAGTAACTGGATGCACATGGAATGCAACAGTACAAGCAAGGGAGACAAGATCAACCTTTAAATGCAAACAGAGATGCACAGAGAGAGCACACAAGCAAAGGGAGGCAACCCTCAACCTTTAATGCAAACATGACAGGTATGAAAGGCAAATAAACATCCAAGCAAAAGGAGGAACACCTCAACCTTTAATGCAATTGTGCACCTAAACAAGAGTATCTACTCATGCAAGTCTACCCTAATGCATCACAACAAGCAGGCAATGAAATCAATCCACCAGGAGAGAGATAAACTAGATGAGCAACAAGGAAGTCATCCCAAGGCTACATCAGGTTTAGATGTGTATCAACACATGAGTCCATCTAAGGCTCAACCTCTTTATGAAATGCACAGAGTACTTCCTAAGGAAGACTAGGCTCTCACAAGAGAGATCCTAAGATAATAGGACAGATGAAAGTGAGTGTGGTGGAACTTAGTGACAATCTAGGACACTAGGTTAATGTGTATCAACACAGGAGTCCTCAAAGGCTCAACCTCTTTATGGAATGCACAGAGTACTTCCTAAGGAAGACTAGGATATCACAAGAGGGATCCTAAGACCAATGGATAGATAATGATGGAGTTATGATGGGAAGCATAGTGAGAACCTGAGGAACTCACCATGACACTCAACCAAATTCATCTTTATTCAAGAACAGTCCTTAATGGTTTAACCTCTTTATGGAATGCACAGAGTACTTCCTAAGGAAGACTAGGCTCTCACAAGAGGGATCCTAAAATTAAGGACAAAGGAATGTGGAAATGGGAAGGATGAGAATGGGAGACATGATGAAAACCTAAGGAGTTCAACATGTTACTCAACCAAGATCAAGCATCTAGGAATAACCTTCAATGATTCAACTCCTTTGTGGAATGCACAGAGTACTTCCTAAGGAAGAATAGGCTCTCACAAGGAGGATCCAAAAGAAGCCTAGGTTGTTGAGATGGAAGGGACAAAGCAAGGCAAAGTAAAGCAAAGGAATCACATAAGGAAGAGAAACCATTCACATAAGCTTCTAAGGAAACCTAAATGCAAAGTCCTAAAGGATATCTATCCTAGTCAAGCTATGAGCATTATGATGACTTGAAAATTAACCTACAAATGCTTTAACATATGTACTATGGGATCATGCAAGGATTGGGTGCCTAAGGATTGCAAAAAGATCACTTAAGATGCAAAACTAGGTGAAGGTCTAATGGGAAACACACTAACATCAGCCGCAATGCAAAATATACTAAAAATAGGAAAAAAATCCTAAATATTCTAGTAAAAATCCTAAGTGATCCTCATGATGTTAGGAAGCTATGGTTAAAATTTGAAGTCAAGATTCCAAGCCTAAGGGTGCTAACAGAGAGCAAAACCCTAAAGTGTTCTATGGAAGATGCAAAGGGAAAGGGTGCTAAAGATCTACTCAAAACCCTAACTAAATGGAACCTAAAAATCAGAACAAAAATATTACAATATCACACAATGTGTCTAGAATCAGCATGCAAAATATTAGACATTTATTCCATGCATTGATAAGGAAATAAAATTCAAGAAGTAATCATACTATTTTCACATATAAGGAAATAACCAATCATGGAAAATTCTCATTAAATTGAAAAAAGCTCAAAAATTAATCCAACACCATGTAAAATCATTTATCATAATGAGGAATCATAGGAAAAAACATCATGAATTTTGGATGCTTCTTGCTATTTTTAATGAATTAAAACAATCATGCCTTAAAACATAGAAAATAATGAAAAAGAAATGAAAAAAAAATAAAAGCTTGTGTCAAATAGCAATTCTAGCACGCTATAATCATGGGCCAGCCAGTGAGGGGGGTTCCAATATCAATTGGAGGCCCAGGTCCATCAAGACTTAAGTGAAAATGAGTGATTCTATGCGCTTCAGACAATGCACCCTCACGGTACGTCTTAATTCTAACCACTCAATGTTTTAGTCACCTAATCCAAGGATTTATATGCTGCCACGTAATAAAATGAAGTCAACATAACTGAAGTTAAACCACGAGCGTTGGATGAGAGGAAAATGTCAAGGCTCTGATGAGATCCTATGGTCATGGTTGCATCTGGAAATTTGAATGGGATTTGGGGGGAATACACCAGACAGTGGGGGGACGGCGGCCGGACTAGTTCTGGTCGTCTTCTACTTCTAGACGGTGAATAGTGCTAGCTCCAAAACCTCAACAAAACCTAGAATTTTTCATACCAATCGAACCGTCTCCTCACCTAGGTTACTAATCCACGTTTCAATTTCATTTTTAACCTAAAATCAAGCCAAACCGAAAGCTTCAAGAATTGGTGCTCTATCAAGAATTGTTGTAATCAAGCCTAATAACTATCCTAAATCCATCTACACCTCTCAAGGATCATAAATACGTAAAGATGGAGCACTAATTCGTCAAGAAATATGAGCAAAGTTGAAAAGTAAGAACCTGGTTAGAAGCTTCCACACAGCCTTCAATGGACACGAATTCTTCAAGATAACTGCCCAGAAACACTCCTTGGATCTTCCTCTAGCTCTTTGCAACTTCAATTTCACTTGAAAATGGAGGAAATCTCATATTCGAAAATCACTTTTCCTTCACTTTTCTCCAACCGTTTTCTGTTATTCTTCCTCCAAATTCTGTTATTTTTAGTTGTGAATGATCAGAACATTATATGGAATGGATATTGAGGAGTTTCAGGCCCAATTGGAGCCCATGGAAGTCCAAATCAAAAATCCAAAGTTTTGGTTTAGAGCTTTATGGAACTCATGGAAAACAGAGCTTGAATGCTTGCAACTTTGTTCATATCACTTGCTTGTGGTGTAAGGATCATGAATGGCTGAGATTGAACCCTTGGAATTGAATCAATGGTGAATTTTGCTTTTGTTACTTCAAAATGAAGTAACCTTGAATTTTCTCATGTAAATGACCTCAAACTTGGTTTATGATTTTGCCATTGTTCTTAGAACATTCTTTGGACTCAAAAAACGCACCAATATGCCATGAATTGGTTTAAAATGAAATAGATCCAAACTAGGCCTTTTCAAATGTTCTTTCATGAAATTTTCTTCACACGTTCTCCAATCCAAGCCATATAAATAGTACCTTGAGGTTTGATTGAGCAAATGATCCCATTTTGAGAAACTTTCAAGTTGGAAAGATTTTCATTTGAGTTATGCAAAGTCATCAAGTCAGGAAGAAAGTTTCTATAGACATCATAGTCTGACTTCATCATCAAGTCTGGGAGAAAAACATCTTCTGTCGAACTTCATCATCAAGTCGGGAAGAAACCTTTATCGTTGTCAGACTTTGTCATCAAGTCTGAGAAACATTTGTCATGGTCAGACTTCATCATCAAGTCTGAGAGAAAATCGTCGTCGTTGTCGGACTTCGTCATCAAGTCCTTAAGAAATACATGGTTGTTGGACTTCATCATCAAGTCCGTAAAACATTTGTGGCATCGCTGTCGGACTTCGTCATCAAGTCGTTGTCAGACTTCGTCATCAAGTCTGTAGGAACGCTTCTGTCGTTGTCGGACTTCATCATCAAGTATGAGAAACATATTTTTCGTTGCTGCCTGAAACCTGCTAGGGATAGAACTTCATGACATCTCTGTCTGATCTCCTCATCAAGTCAAAGGGAAATTTCTGTTTCCGTTGGGGCTTCTGGAGAACTTCCTCAATTAACTTCGTCAAGTGTCGACCTCAAGTCGAAAGGATGCCTCTGACACCACCATCAAGCACTTATTGAACAGATAAAATTCGCTGGCATCACCGTCAAGCGTTGACCTCAAGCAGAGGAGAAATATCTAACATCACCGTCAAGCATCGACTTCATGTTGAAAGAAAAAAAACTGACCTCACCGTCAATCATCTGTTGGGGACACCATTTCTGACCTCACCGTCAGGCCTCCATAAAGTTGTTCAACAACTACTGATATCACCGCCAGACGAGTGGAGAATTATAATCTAGGTAAACATTTGACGTCACCGTCATGACTCTATTGCTAATATGCCAATATCATCGCCGGACAACCTTACCAACAAGAAACAACTGACCTCACCGTCATATCTTCGCCGGTATCTTTCCAACATCACCGCCGAATAAACACAAGAAACATTTGACTTCACCGTCACATCTTCGTTGATAACATTCCAACATCACTGCTGGATAATCATATCACCCAGAAATGCCTGACCTCACCGTCATATCTTCGTCGATAACATTCCAACATCACCATTAGATAATCATACTATCAAGAAACATATGACCTCACCATCATATGTTCGTCGATAACATTCCAACATCACCGCTGGATAATCATAATAACAAGAAACGTCTGACCTCACTGTCATATCTTCGTCGATAACATTCCAACATCACCGCTGGATAATCATGATAACAAGAAACGTCTGACCTCACCGTCATATCTTTGTCGATAACATTCCAACATCACCGCTAGATAATCATAATAACAAGAAACATCTGACTTCACCGTCATATCTTTGTCGATAACATTCCAACATCACCGCTGGATAATCATATTATCAAGAAACGTCTGACCTCACCGTCATAGATTGAGCACCTGACTTCGTCGTCGAACAATCATATATTTGATACACACCTGACCTCACCGTCAAGATTCACTAATCAATTAGAGTAAATCCTCTGACATCACCGTCAATCCTCTGTTGGGGATAACATTCCTGATCTCGTCACCACTCATCTATGAAGTTGGTAACCAACTACTGACATCACCGCCAAATAAAGCATGAAGCTGATAAACCTCTAACATCACCGTCAGGCAATCTTCTCTGATAACCTCCTGACATCACCGCCATATAAATGGAGAATCACAATCTCGGTAAACTTTTGACATCACCGTCAGATATCCATAAACAAGTCATCTGAATTGGATAGCCCCGAACATCATCGTCAGACTCTTTCGAAGAGAAGCTTTAACCATACTACTCTGCGGGGAGATGAGAAATTCACCCAGACAACTCTGCTTTGGGAGTTTTGGAGAACATAACCGAATAACTCCGCTGAGGATTCAGGCGAACTTAACCGAACAATTCTACTGGAGAAACACCTGCACACAAGAACGGTACCCACCTAGATCATGTTTCACGTGCATCTGTTTGACAATGGCGTAATGCTCCATACAAAAATGGAAATTCTACGCGTTTAGGGTAGATGCTATGCATGTATGCAAAAATGCTACAGACCCAAATCAGCAAAATAAATGCTGAAGAGAGAACCCTCCTGTCAAGGAGAAGGAATCAACCTGATGGGAAGGAGGAATCATCCTGCTGAGGAGGTGAAAAACACCAATTTCAATTGGACTTAACCTGGGGAAACGAGCCTCGGACGACCTTTCTGCTGGGAAACAAAATTCTACGAGAACCTGTACTTGCTCAACTGGGTATACGAACCACAAACTGCTGAGGAAAAGATGCCAGCCGCAACAATAAACTGCACTGCCTTCGCAGATAGAACTTTCCTGGAGATACGAACTCCGATGGGGAAATATAGCAACAGCTATTCATCTACTTTCACCTGCCGGAGAAGACAAACAATGGCCTGAACAGCCTTCAAGGATTCGGCTCTCTTGGGGAATATAACAACAGCTATCCAAATACCAGGGATAAGGGCACACCCTTAACTGCTCCTTCTATCCTGCATACCACTCTACTGGGGATAGAGATACCAACTCCAATTGTTGTGGAATGGACTCTGGTTGGGGAGAATCTATCTCCGCTTGGGGAGACAAATCAACGCTCACAGTCCAATGTTCAGACTCTGTGGGGAAACACAACTGAATCTGCTAAGGAGTATGCTCAGAACTCCACATATGCTTCTGCTGAAGATATGACGAGGATACACTTCTATCAGATGCCCCAAGGGTTATGACCTTGCAAAATGATCTCTGGGACTTTTTATCCTGAACAACAAAAAAAGTTTTTTCATGAAACGAACTCGAGATGGCTTGCCCCAGAATCTGTAATAACTTTTGATAAACTCCGCAGATATGGAGAGGAGTGGTTCCTTCGTTTCCAATTTTTGCCCCAGTCTGTGAGATCTTCTTCGTATATTCCTCGAAAGGAAACCTGAAATCTTTATGCTCTGGCGGTTTGCTATGAATGGCCTCAGCGTTTTGAACCTCATAGAGGTGCTTCAAGTTAATCGTCTTTAGGATAAGGATAACTTCGGTGCTCTCGGGGTGGCCTTCCCCAGCCTTGTCATGACTTTGCCCCTCATTGGCAGATTTGTGGAGCAGTACCCTTTGGCTGCGAGAGATTCACCGAATCTCGACTTGATTGCCCCTGATTACTGACTTTTGGATGGCTGACTCCCATGTCGTGATCATTTAATATAGCTTGCCCCGGTTCACCGGAGTATTCAGGCATTCTGCATTTTATCCTGATCAAACTTTCCATTATGGAAACTTTTCTGTTGTCAAGCGCTTACTCGCAAGTAAAACAAATTGTTCTGCATAAAAGATATATTAAATGCAATGCATATGACCGTTTTCAAAATCCAATTCGGTTCACTGGAAAAATTTTGTGACATAAAATGAACAAATCATTTATCAAAATGTCAATATTAATACAGTACTGTAAGAAGAATCCTTTTGGGGAGTTAGTTTCGATGCGATCTTTAACGAAGTATGCTTTCAAAACAAAGCTGCTTCAATTAGGACTTTTTCAGGTTGTAACGTGGTCAGGTTCACGGTTAAAAGGAAGGATAAAGGCTCAAAGTCTATCCTACCCATTCTCCTTGATGTTCTTCAATCCTGCGTTCAGCTAACTCGACACTAGCGCTCACCTTTCAAAGGTTGGATGATAGGAGCGATGGTTCAGGGAATCACACATTTTCGGAGTGACAGTCACTCGCCTTTCGTCTTTGACGCCTGAGATCACACGATTTGCTTTGTTCGAGGATTTTTCTTTCGTAATCCTTTTTGTAACATCCTAATTTTTCCATACACTAAATAATATATCTAGTTAGATTTGAGATTTTAACAATGCTAGTTATTAAAAATTAAATGTTGAAACTAACACTTATAATAATTAATTTATTAATTAATTACTTTTTATATTTATTACTTTTATTCTTCAATTTGAATATCATCGTTTCATTTTATAAACTAAACTTTGAAATTTAAATTGGTACTTAAAACCCTTAACTTTAAGTTAATTAATTATTCATATTATTATTATCATTATTGTTGTTCTTGTTTTGTTATTATTAATTGATTTTATTTTATTTGAATATTATCATTTTACTCTATAAACCAATTAATAAATAAAATAATCTTAAGACAATAAAAATATCAAATAACTATCCTTTTTACTATTTTTATTATTATTAATATTATTAACATTTTACTTTTTATAAAAGAAATATATATCTCATTTTCTATTAATATCCTACATAATATTATGTCATGAAATCAAGCTCCCATACCTTTGTCATAAATTATTTTCACAAAGTCATACTAGAACACCTAAAGCACTATTGATGAAAGATTAGTAAATATTTGATAGAGACATATTTACTAGCAAGAGTTGAAAAGTTGGAAGGTATGGGCAAAAGATGATAAATTATGTTATTTTAATATTTTACAACTAGTATAAATAGGGGTCTCTTCCACCCCATTTTCATTCATTCATTCACAAATCATCTTTCTTACTTCTTTACTTCTTTCCTTCTCTAATTTCTTCATATAGCAATATTAGTTTTAGTTATCGAAGTTCCCACGATATCGGTTCGTAACCTTTAGAGTATTTTGTGGTAAAAGTTCTTCTAAAGTTTCAAGGGAGTTTTATACGTCAAAGTTCTGCCCAAATCATTTTCATAAGTAATCGGTAAGCCGTTATAATGTCCATTTTATTTTAATTATATTATTTTAATTATGTTATTTATATAAAGGTTATTTTAAATTTTCTATGCAAATTCCGTTCAGACGTCGATATATTGAACTTATAAAGTCCAAAATAAATTTTACCATTTTAAGTCGTTATAATGCCCAAATTTTATTATAATTTAAATGTTATTAGAAATATACTCTTGACAATTTTCTAAAACAAACAAATTCAAAAGGAGGTATAATATAATTTATATTTGAATTTAATAATTATTTTGGAGGTTATTATGATATATTTAAATAAATAAATATTTCAAGTTATAACGGGATTATGTTCAATTAACCATAAATTATATTCTAATTATTTCATAAATTTCGTACAATCCAACGGTTATCGTAAATTAGGTTCTTGGCAAAGATCGAAGACAACACTTGTGGACTTTCAACAACACTCAACAAAAGGTGGGGGCAAGATTTCGTATACGATTGGGACGGTTAGCGTAAAATAACTTAATATATATGTGTGTAGTGGTGACCTAAGCCCTACTAGCGATAAATAATTAAGGAGAGCCTATTCTCAAATAATGATTTTCACAAATCACTAGGCGAGGTTACGCCGGCCTTAATTAATTATCATAGGAATAATCTTTGACAATTTGGTATTGTATTGTGCTTGCATTATTCGGTTAATTTTATAATTGTTTATTTTATTTATACTTGAATGATTGTGATTGATAGATTAAGGAAATAATCGGTTAATGAGAGAAAAACATTGCTAGATATTAAGTAATTGATCCCCATTAACATAAGGAAAGTTGGATACAATGAGTAGTTATATTTGGTTGGGTTCTGGCTAAGGAAAGACTTGGTCGACTATGCCGTTTACAGTCCACCTCTCTTACCTGGGAAGTTAACCATACAATTACCCATTATACAAACTGAACTTATTATGTAAGGACAAAGATCAAATATGGCAAGACATTGGATGGATTTGGTACTCAACCTAAGTATCTAGATAATAAGTATAACTTGAAAAGTTGATACGATAATTCCCCATTATTAACTTAATACTTATGGCTAAGAGTTGCCACAAGATGAGTGAGTGATCATATAGACTTGCATTAAGGAATGTGTAAGTCCACCGCCGTGCGGTATGGGACGCACGAGGTTGATCAGTCGCCTGCAATCCCGACGGGGATTATTATCTATGCATGCTAGGCAAGACAAGGTTCTTGGCCTGAATTCTCAGGGACGATCGACTTATAACACCTAGGCTCCATGTGAAGTTAGGTGGCGTAGCTCTTGGTAATTGGGAGTACGTTGGTGGCATGTGGTCTAGTGATATCTGATCTTGGTAAATGGGATAGATATCATTGACAGCGTTTAGTGGCCTGAGTCAGCATATAGTTCAGGGATGCATTAGAATAAATAAAGTATATGTAATTGTGGGTATAAGATACGCTTGTTTGTATAAATATGGTTTCCATATATATTATTATTTTACACATTCATTCCCACTTTTAAACTTGTACATGAATCTTAGCCCTGTGTCATTTTTGTTTTGCATTTTGGATTATTTTATGACGATCAGACGATGAGCTCGAATCTTGCGTACTTCCCGACAACTCAGAAGGAAAGGATATGAAGTGACGTGGAGATGTGTTACTATAACATCTAGATTGGGAGCTGTTAGTGTTTTGTCAAACGCTAATCACATCCCTACTACTACAGTCAGTATAAGTGTCAGTCTTGTTGGACTTAGGAGGTCCCTTTTGGTATGCTTTCTTTTTGGTTTCCTTTCTGTACTTTTATTTTATGTTTTATCTATGTGGCAAGGCCGCTAGTCTTAACGGTGTCAAACTCTGTAAAATATATTTGAAGCATATGTATGTGAAACAGTATGTTTTTAAATAATTAAGTATTGTCCTTTAAAAATTTCAAATTTTTCTGTATTTTTATAAGGTTTCATTAGAATTCCACTAATGGGACATAGGCTGTCTCATTTAATGGTATCAGAGCTGGTCGATTCAGCTCGGACCGTAAGTGTCTAGAATTATACTGACTGTATCAAGTTGGATTCCAAACTGGATGATAACTTTTCTTCTGTGCATTGAGTCTTCATCTTGAGAGCCTTCTAGTATAATGGTCTAGGAAACTTATTTAGCACACTTTATTTTTCCTCCCCAACGGTCACAAACCCAACGGTAACGTAACGGACACTTCACAAAATTCACTTTATAAATACTTCACACCCATCCATTATTTTCATATCAATTCCTAAATATTTATCTATACCTTTCAAATGGCTAAATCCTTTCTTTTATTCATCACTCTTCTTGTCATTATTTTGTTTGTTATTGGTATCATCAAGCATGAAGAATTAGGTAAAGATTTCGTAGCAATAATGATAATTATAGTTTTACCACTATTAGTCTTAGCTTGGTTTACAAGTAGAGGTTTTTGAATGAGACATGGTCACGATTTTTGTAATCGTTGTTATTAAATAAATTGATACATTTTCGTTTATACATTAAATGTTGATTATGTTTTCCTGAATTCTAGTTATATTTAAGATATTAATTCAACATTTTAGACACAATTATCCCTTGCCTGTGGGAGACTTGATAAAAATCCTTATCGATGAATCATTCATTGGGATATAAATATACATAATTGTTATGTTCTTTATGTCTTGTGAATGATTGAACCTAATAACTATTCCTTTTCAGGAAGTTATGGTTCAGAACGTCAGAGGTGCGAGGCGTGGTAGGAGTGCTGCTAGAGGCACTACTAGAGGTATACGTAGGAATGCGAGTGATGAAGTTACTCCTGAAGGAGCACCTACCATTCCCATTGGACGAGAAGATCATTCCCAAACTGGAACGAACTCTCAAGCTGACACTCGAGATGTTCGTGAACTTGCTGCAGCTGTGTTAGTTCAAACACAACAAAATGCTCAAATCCTGCAAATCACTCGAGATCATCAACTCTTTCAGCAACAACAAAGGGAAATGGTGCATGAGGATACAGGATTGAACTCGTTTCTGAAAGGAAAACCACCACAGTTTGGTGGTGACTTTAATCCGGAGGGTGCTGAGAAATGGTTGCAAGAAATGGAGAAGATATTTTCTTTCACTCACTGTAGAGAGAATAGAAGGGTTGGTTATGCAACATTCATGCTGACAGGCGATGCTGAAGCTTGGTGGAGAGGAAAGTATAGATTATTGGAAGAGGAAGGAAGAGAAATCAATTGGACCTTGTTCAAAGAAGAATTTTTGGGGAAGTATTTTCCAAAGTTATGTAGGAAAGAGAAGGAGAGAGAATTTCAGAATCTACGTCAAGGTGTGATGACGGTGGGAGAATATACTAGGAAGTTTGAATCCTTGCTAAAGTATTCTGAGTTTTACCGCTTGCATCCAAGGGAAGAATGGATGTGTGAAAAGTATCAAGATGGATTGAAATATGATATCCAGAGGGCAGTTTTACCTCTGCATATTATGCGCTTTGGTGAGCTAGTAGAAAGGTGTCTGGAGTTGGAAGGGATTGACAATAGGAAGAATCAATATGGATCAGGAGGATCAACCCAAAACAACAATCACAAGGGCCACTTTAACCGAGGCCACGGAGGAAGAATCCAACGAGGGGGTAGGCCATATCAAAGGCCTACACCTTATCATAACCAGGATTCTAGAAGGTTAATGTTCAAGTGTTACAGCTGTGGAGGGGCACATCTTAACAAAGATTGTCCAAATAGAAATATTGGAACTTGTTTTCGCTGTGGTCAGAAAGGCCACTTTCTCAAAGATTGTCCCCAAGGACAAAGTCAACCAACAGGCCAGAGGAGCGGCCTAATAAACAATAACAACATAGGGAGAGCAAGAAATGGAGGCCCAAGTGTTGGTCAGAGACCTCAGAATCAAAATAAGCCAACCACAGGAAGAGTATTTACAATTAGAGGAGCTGAGATCTCAAAGTCAGCTGGGTTAATTCAAGGTATGTGTTTAATTGGAGATAAGTTGGTATCAGTTTTATTCGATTCAGGAGCTACACATTCTTTTATATCTACCTCTTGTGCTGAATTTTTGGGATTCGAAATTGTTGATCACGATTATAAGTTGACTATCACAACTCCCTCGGGAGAAAGAATGGTAACTTATTCAGTCTGTGTAGACTGTCCAATAATCTTAGAAAATAGAAGATTCTTAGTAGATCTTGTGGTACTCCCGCTACAAGACCTAGATGTCATCTTAGGAATGGATTGGTTATCAGCCAACGATGTCAACTTGAGATGCAAGGAGAAAATTTTTACATTTGGAGAAGATAGTGGAGAAATCAGCAAAGCTGAAACCCTCACTCAAAGTTTTATGATGCTATTCTCCATGTCAGTAGGAGAAACCCCTAGTGTGGAAAATTTTCCCGTAGTCTGTGAATTCCCGGAAGTCTTTCCAGAAGAAGTTCCAGGTTTACCACCGGTTAGGGAAGTGGAATTTTCTATAGACTTGGTTCCAGGAACTGGACCAATTTCTATATCTCCTTATCGAATGTCACCCTCAGAGCTTGCGGAGTTAAAGAAACAATTAGACGAGATGTTAGAGAAAGAATTTATTAGACCAAGTGTATCGCCATGGGGAGCTCCAATCTTGTTTGTGAAGAAGAAGGATGGTTCTTCTAGACTTTGTGTGGATTACAGACAACTCAATAAAGCCACTGTGAAAAACAAGTATCCTTTGCCTAGAATCGACGACTTGATGGATCAGTTAAAAGGAGCATCAGTATTCTCAAAGATTGACTTGAAGTCTGGATATCATCAGATCAGGGTGAAGGAAGATGATATTCCAAAAACAGCTTTTAGATCCCGTTATGGACACTATGAGTACTTAGTTATGCCATTTGGTTTGACTAATGCTCCAGCAGTATTCATGGATTACATGAATAGGATCTTTAGGTCATACTTAGATCAATTTGTTGTAGTTTTCATTGATGACATTCTGATTTATTCCAAGAATGAGGTAGAGCACAGAGAACATTTGAGAATTGTGCTACAGATATTAAAGGACCTTCAATTGTACGCGAAATTCTCGAAATGTGAATTTTGGTTGAAGGAGGTACAATTTCTTGGTCATGTAATTAGTAAAGAAGGTATTGCAGTAGACCCAAGTAAAGTCGAAGCAATAACAAAGTGGGAGAGTCCAAAGAATGTTGGCGAGATTCGAAGTTTTCTTGGACTAGCTGGATATTATCGGAGGTTCATTGAAGGATTTTCAAAGATCGCTTTGCCCATGACTCAGTTAACGAGGAAAGGTAAAAACTTTGAATGGACTAAAGAGTGTGAAGAAAGTTTTCAGAAGCTAAAGGAAAGATTGACTTCATCACCAATACTCATCTTACCAGACCCATTAGGAAATTTTGATGTGTATTGTGATGCGTCATATCAAGGTCTTGGGTGTGTGTTGATGCAAGAAAGGAAAGTGATAGCTTATGCATCAAGACAATTGAAGGTGCATGAGAGGAACTACCCAACTCACGACCTAGAGTTAGCGGCAATTGTGTTTGCCTTAAAGATTTGGAGGCATTATCTTTATGGATCAAAGTTCACTGTGTTAAGTGATCACAAAAGCCTGAAGCATTTATTTGATCAGAAAGATTTAAACATGAGACAAAGGCGCTGGATGGAATTCTTGAAGGACTATGATTTTGAGTTGCAATATCATCCCGGAAAGGCCAATGTTGTAGCAGACGCTTTGAGTCGAAAGAAACTTCATGTATCTGCAATGATGTTGAAGGAAGAAGAGTTGATTGACAAATTCGTGGATTTAAACTTAGGAGTACATCACAATGAAGGAAGTATATTCATAGGCGCTATTGTCGTGTCTAATGAATTTCTGAAATGGATCAAAGATGAACAACAACTTGATGACCGTCTAGTGAGCATAAAGGAAAATATAAGAAATGGTCAAAATGGAGAGTTTAACATAAGGAGTGATGGAATCCTAAGGTTTAAAGAAAGGTTGTGTGTACCTCAAAATCAGGATATTCAAAAGTTGATTTTGGAAGAGGGCCACAAAAGTAAGTTGAGTTTTCATCCAGGAGCCACAAAGATGTATCAAGACTTGAAGAAAATGTTTTGGTGGGTTGGAATGAAGAGACATATAGCAGAATATGTTCAAAGTTGCTTGGTATGTCAGAAGGCAAAGATTGAACATCAGAAGCCAGCCGGATTGCTACAACCTTTAGATATTCCAGAGTGGAAGTGGGACGGAATAGCCATGGATTTTGTAACCGCTTTGCCTAAGACTCAGAAACAACATGATGCAATTTGGGTGATCATTGATAGGTTGACAAAGAGTGCACATTTCATTCCCATCAACCAGACGTTTAAATTAGAGAGACTAGCTCAGGTATATGTAAAGGAGATTGTTAGATTGCATGGAATACCTTCAAGTATAGTCAGTGATAGAGATCCCAGATTCACATCAAATTTTCGGCATCAGTTGCATTTAGAGTTAGGAACAAAACTGAGGTTAAGTTCAGCTTATCATCCCCAAACGGATGGCCAGTCTGAGAGGACGATTCAATCGTTAGAGGATTTGTTGAGAGCTTGTGCTCTTGAACACAAAGGAAGTTGGGACGAGTTCTTACCATTGATTGAGTTTACTTACAACAATAGTTTTCACTCAAGTATCGGCATGGCTCCATATGAAGCATTATACGGAAGAAAGTGTCGTACACCTTTATGTTGGTATGAGGTTGGAGAAAATAAAATATTGGGTTCAGAATTCGTGCAACAAACGACAGATCAGGTTAAACTTATTAGAGAAAAAATGAAGGCAGCACAGGACCGTCAAAAGAGTTATAATGATAAGAGGAGAAGACCTTTGGAGTTCGAGGCAGGAGATCACGTGTTCATTAGGGTAACTCCTAGGGCGGGAATTGCACGAGCAATCAAAACTAGGAAGTTAACACCAAGGTTTATCGGGCCTTTTCAAATTCTACGGCGGATTGGACCTGTAGCGTATCACATTGCTTTGCCGCCAAACTTGTCTAATCTTCATGATGTATTTCATGTATCACAACTGAGGAAGTATTATCCGGACCCTTCACATGTCATTGAGCCTGAAACTGTGGAACTTAGAGATAATTTGGAATATGAGGCTATACCTGTCAAGATCTTAGATCATCGTATTAAAGAACTTCGTGGAAAGCAAATACCATTGGTTAGAGTCGTGTGGGATGATGTAACTGGTGATTCTACTTGGGAAAGAGAAGAAGACATGCGTCAGAAGTATCCACATATGTTTTAGGTACGCTAAATTTCGAGGACGAAATTTCTTTTAAGGGGGGTGGTAATGTAACATCCTAATTTTTCCATACACTAAATAATATATCTAGTTAGATTTGAGATTTTAACAATGCTAGTTATTAAAAATTAAATGTTGAAACTAACACTTATAATAATTAATTTATTAATTAATTACTTTTTATATTTATTACTTTTATTCTTCAATTTGAATATCATCGTTTCATTTTATAAACTAAACTTTGAAATTTAAATTGGTACTTAAAACCCTTAACTTTAAGTTAATTAATTATTCATATTATTATTATCATTATTGTTGTTCTTGTTTTGTTATTATTAATTGATTTTATTTTATTTGAATATTATCATTTTACTCTATAAACCAATTAATAAATAAAATAATCTTAAGACAATAAAAATATCAAATAACTATCCTTTTTACTATTTTTATTATTATTAATATTATTAACATTTTACTTTTTATAAAAGAAATATATATCTCATTTTCTATTAATATCCTACATAATATTATGTCATGAAATCAAGCTCCCATACCTTTGTCATAAATTATTTTCACAAAGTCATACTAGAACACCTAAAGCACTATTGATGAAAGATTAGTAAATATTTGATAGAGACATATTTACTAGCAAGAGTTGAAAAGTTGGAAGGTATGGGCAAAAGATGATAAATTATGTTATTTTAATATTTTACAACTAGTATAAATAGGGGTCTCTTCCACCCCATTTTCATTCATTCATTCACAAATCATCTTTCTTACTTCTTTACTTCTTTCCTTCTCTAATTTCTTCATATAGCAATATTAGTTTTAGTTATCGAAGTTCCCACGATATCGGTTCGTAACCTTTAGAGTATTTTGTGGTAAAAGTTCTTCTAAAGTTTCAAGGGAGTTTTATACGTCAAAGTTCTGCCCAAATCATTTTCATAAGTAATCGGTAAGCCGTTATAATGTCCATTTTATTTTAATTATATTATTTTAATTATGTTATTTATATAAAGGTTATTTTAAATTTTCTATGCAAATTCCGTTCAGACGTCGATATATTGAACTTATAAAGTCCAAAATAAATTTTACCATTTTAAGTCGTTATAATGCCCAAATTTTATTATAATTTAAATGTTATTAGAAATATACTCTTGACAATTTTCTAAAACAAACAAATTCAAAAGGAGGTATAATATAATTTATATTTGAATTTAATAATTATTTTGGAGGTTATTATGATATATTTAAATAAATAAATATTTCAAGTTATAACGGGATTATGTTCAATTAACCATAAATTATATTCTAATTATTTCATAAATTTCGTACAATCCAACGGTTATCGTAAATTAGGTTCTTGGCAAAGATCGAAGACAACACTTGTGGACTTTCAACAACACTCAACAAAAGGTGGGGGCAAGATTTCGTATACGATTGGGACGGTTAGCGTAAAATAACTTAATATATATGTGTGTAGTGGTGACCTAAGCCCTACTAGCGATAAATAATTAAGGAGAGCCTATTCTCAAATAATGATTTTCACAAATCACTAGGCGAGGTTACGCCGGCCTTAATTAATTATCATAGGAATAATCTTTGACAATTTGGTATTGTATTGTGCTTGCATTATTCGGTTAATTTTATAATTGTTTATTTTATTTATACTTGAATGATTGTGATTGATAGATTAAGGAAATAATCGGTTAATGAGAGAAAAACATTGCTAGATATTAAGTAATTGATCCCCATTAACATAAGGAAAGTTGGATACAATGAGTAGTTATATTTGGTTGGGTTCTGGCTAAGGAAAGACTTGGTCGACTATGCCGTTTACAGTCCACCTCTCTTACCTGGGAAGTTAACCATACAATTACCCATTATACAAACTGAACTTATTATGTAAGGACAAAGATCAAATATGGCAAGACATTGGATGGATTTGGTACTCAACCTAAGTATCTAGATAATAAGTATAACTTGAAAAGTTGATACGATAATTCCCCATTATTAACTTAATACTTATGGCTAAGAGTTGCCACAAGATGAGTGAGTGATCATATAGACTTGCATTAAGGAATGTGTAAGTCCACCGCCGTGCGGTATGGGACGCACGAGGTTGATCAGTCGCCTGCAATCCCGACGGGGATTATTATCTATGCATGCTAGGCAAGACAAGGTTCTTGGCCTGAATTCTCAGGGACGATCGACTTATAACACCTAGGCTCCATGTGAAGTTAGGTGGCGTAGCTCTTGGTAATTGGGAGTACGTTGGTGGCATGTGGTCTAGTGATATCTGATCTTGGTAAATGGGATAGATATCATTGACAGCGTTTAGTGGCCTGAGTCAGCATATAGTTCAGGGATGCATTAGAATAAATAAAGTATATGTAATTGTGGGTATAAGATACGCTTGTTTGTATAAATATGGTTTCCATATATATTATTATTTTACACATTCATTCCCACTTTTAAACTTGTACATGAATCTTAGCCCTGTGTCATTTTTGTTTTGCATTTTGGATTATTTTATGACGATCAGACGATGAGCTCGAATCTTGCGTACTTCCCGACAACTCAGAAGGAAAGGATATGAAGTGACGTGGAGATGTGTTACTATAACATCTAGATTGGGAGCTGTTAGTGTTTTGTCAAACGCTAATCACATCCCTACTACTACAGTCAGTATAAGTGTCAGTCTTGTTGGACTTAGGAGGTCCCTTTTGGTATGCTTTCTTTTTGGTTTCCTTTCTGTACTTTTATTTTATGTTTTATCTATGTGGCAAGGCCGCTAGTCTTAACGGTGTCAAACTCTGTAAAATATATTTGAAGCATATGTATGTGAAACAGTATGTTTTTAAATAATTAAGTATTGTCCTTTAAAAATTTCAAATTTTTCTGTATTTTTATAAGGTTTCATTAGAATTCCACTAATGGGACATAGGCTGTCTCACTTTTCGCTTTTCGTTTTTTCGTTTTCCCCTAATTTTTGCCTGGACTAACTCTTTTGAGTTTTTTCTCGATTTTGAAGTCCAGCGGGGTGCCCTAATTTTTGCCTGAGTCGCTTGTTTTCAAGATTCGACTTAGCGGGCTTTTCCTCCTGATTTTTCTTTCTCCTTTTTTTTGAACAAGTCGCGTGACACCGGCTCGTATGACCTGTTTGAAAAGAGATTGTGATTGTTTCACTCCTGATCGGCCAGGTTTAACCATCATGGTTTTTTAGGCACGACCTATAGAGGTGTGATTTATCCTCGAACGGGAACACTCCTTTTTCAATTTGAACGCTTGGTCAAATTAGCTGACACCTACCCTGCCCCAGGTTAAGATTGAGGGTTTTTCATTTTCAGAAAGAAACTCCTACTACTAGGGTCAAAGGGGTTGACAAGGGATTACCTTCCTTATATCTCCGGTGTTTGTGGATTTGAAACAATGCATGTACATCATTAACAGGTTTTTTATTCAAAAGCATACAATTGAAAGCTTGCTTCTTTCGATTTCGTCATCCTCCCCAGATTCCACTTAAATAAGCATTTGAAATAAATGAAAGCAACAGAGTGAACACGAATGGATTAATTCAAAACATGCATATTTATTTCATTATCAATATCAATTAAAAAACAACAAGTTTTACAAACGAGATTCGCATATAGACAGGAAAGAAACTACAAATGCAAAGAAATGACAAGATGAAATGAAAATTGCTAGCTTCTTGGAACTGGGCTTTCAGCCTTGACTTGTTGGCGAATCAACCATCTTCAGAATTGTTTGTTGGAGGTAGTATGATACCCTTCTGACCTGCTTCTAGCGCACTCTTCCACAACATGAACTGTTAAGCTCCCACGACTGGATGAAGGAAGATCATTAATCTTGAATCCCTGACGTGCAATAGAGATCATACCAGAGCCTAGAAGGGCCTGAATCTTGCTCCTGAGCACTTTACAGTCTTCGGTCGAGTGCCCCTACGCCCCAACGTGGTACTCGCAGCGGCCGTTGACATCAAAACCTGGAGGATACGGAGGGACCACTGGACAAATCTTCTGTGGCACTATCAATCTGGCTTGGATTAGATCAGGCAGCAACTGACTGTATGACACCGGCAACTGAGTAAAATGCCTTTCTGGCTTCCTTGGTCTTTACTTGGCATGTCGTCCCTGTTGATGGCGATATGACTGTTGGTTCTGACGTGTGGACCTTGGAGATTGCTGACCCTGACCAATTGAAATGTATGGAGGATGAGTCTAAGATATCAGAGACTCCTTTTACTCAGGCACTTTCATCCTTAGGCTTGTCCCAGGTAATGGCAACAACTGCGGGCAAGGGGACTCTAAGATCATAGATTTCAACATATACTCTTGACCCGATGCAGCTTGAGGGGAGAGAGCAGGTGTAACACCCCACTTCCCAAATAAATTAAAATATAAACATTATAAATAAACATCAGAGTTGTTCACCTCCCAAATGGGATATCACATAATCAAATCCAACACATCCTTCATTAAAAAATGTTTTCACCAAAATACTGCGGAAATTATTCATATAATGAAATACATCAAATTCATGATACGTCACAGGAAAAGAAATAAGTTCAACAAAAACAACTAAAACACCCAAGTCCCGTGCTACGTATCAGAGCATCCTAAGACTCGACCGGCACACCACAAATCCAAGCTAGCTAAGTACCTGGATTATCTGCACTTCCGAAGAAGCACAGACCATAACAACAGCAAAGGGGTGAGAAAACATGATCAAAATATATCGGTAATTACATACATGAAATAAAGGTAGTGACTACAACCGTCATATCAATCATCACCCAACTTTCACCAAACACGACATATAGTCCACCAATCAACATAATACATCATAATGCAATTATGCAACGCAACACCATGCATGTGGTACCAACTCATTGGTTCTTCTATGGAACCCGGATAGATCACATACGCCCACCCTTGGCCATGATTCGTCCCCACCAATTCCCCACTCAAAGGAATACGAATGAATCACATACACTCCATCGAGAAATGACTCATTCCACCAACACTTCATAATATGCATGACACCAAATGCATACAAATTAACACAAGCATACATTGTGCATACGATTCTCAGATCACACCAACATACATCACATATACATGGATATGTCATACACCAATCAATCAGATACTTACATAAAGTATTAAGGAATTCACTTCCTATCACCAAATACACAATTGCCAACATTCGATCATCGTCCTTACACTTATCATGATCGAAGGGACCCTACAAGGCTAATGCACAAGGCAAAACAGCACAAACCCACATTCTGCCATCACGTTTGCTGAACCATTCGCCAGGCGAAGCCCCGCAGCGAATGCTCGCTATGGTTCGCCAGGCGAAGCCTCGCTGGCCACATTCGCCAGGCGAATTTTATACCATTTAGGTCTGGGAGTTTATTTGGAATTACTCGCCAGGCGAACCCTCGCCAACACTTGCCAAGCGAACCCTCGCCAACACTCGCCAGGCGAAACCCAGCGAATGCTGCGATACCCCAAAATTTCCACTGTTCTACAATGCTATCTCAGTCAGTTTCAAGCCTAATATGCTACTTCTATCTCCTAATCTATCAGTATTACAGACCATAACATCATACTTGCCAATCGATCTATAATTCTTACTCTAATACCAACATCAGATACTTTACCGGCACTCTCAGAGTTACTCAGAACTTACCCAATCCACATCAACATCAACACCCACACATCAAGGGCAACAAAAAATCATCACATATCATTATATATATACACAATTCATCAAAAATCAACAATATTTAACATCATAGCAGCAATTCAACATATTCATCAGAATACCTACGGGGTTAAGGAATCCCCTCTACCCAGTTCATGTATATACCATCCCAATCAGTTTCTCCCCCCTTACCTCGATTATATCTTCGATTGATGAAGAATCCCCTACCAATTGATCGCTCTAGCCTTGTTCTCCTTTCTCTTGCTCTTCTCCTCAGAATCGCTTATCGTGTTCTCACTTCTCCCTTCTCTCCACTTTCTCTAACTTCCAAATGTATCGTAAAACACACTGACCCCTCAATTTCTTATTTTAATTATTTAATCCCAATAATAATAATAATAAATAATAATAATAATAATAATAATAATAAGAATAAGAATAATAAGACCAATTAACATTATTAATCATTATATTACCACCAATATCATATTATATTATATTATTATTAAATTTCACCTTTTATTAAATAGCTCCTATAACTTAAGGACACCCACCCAACGCTCTCAGGCACACTCCCACATAAGGGCACCCCAAAATACAATAAACACCAAAAAGACTTAATAATTAAAAATGGGTGTTACAGCAGGAGTATCTACCTCTTTCATAATACATGGACTAACACCCTCTGGTATGCTTACGCCGCCCGGCGTAAATTCAATCGTCTTCGAATCAATTAAATCCTAGACCTGGTGCTTAAAAGCTTTGTAGTTCTCAACATGGTGTCCGGATGCCCCAGCATGGAAATCACAATGGGCGTTTGCATTATAGCCTGGTGGTGGCTCACCAGTTAGTGGAGATAACTTCTGTAGTTCGACCAACCGAAGCTGAAGTAAGACTTGCAGCAACTGGGTATAAGTCATAGGGACCTGGTCAAAGATTCGGTCGGGCTGCTTCAGCCTCGGAGCGTACCTTCTAGTCTTAAGATTGTCTTGGGGAGCAAGAGGTAGCTGCTGATATGGGAAATCTGGGATCTCAGGTCGTGCCACAGGTCTTCGAGGCACATCCCGCCTTGGGATAGGTTCCATGGACAAAAGCGGAATGAGCATCTCTACTGCAGCTTTAGGCACCTAATCATCTTCTTTTTTAAGCACCTTCCTTACCACCTCCACGATCAAACCCACCTGAGCTTTCAACTGCTGGTTCTCCTCTCTGAGCATCTCCTGACCCAAACGTAGTGCTTGCATGTCCTTCATGAACTGCCCTATCTGGCCTCGGACCTCTCTCAGCTCTGCTTGAGCCTGTTCCATGACCAACTTCTTGATGTTTGAAATTTTGAAGAGAAAACTGGATCAGGATAACGCAACCCGGCCTCGAACACCTATTATGCAAATGAAATGCGAATGTCATGTTCGAGTATTTCCAAGGAACCTGTCTGCTTCGATTCATGCTTTACACAGACGAACCACAAGGAAAAAGATTTAATGTTCAACAGCGAGTCTCGAAGCTAAGATCCTTGGACGTACCAGAACATGTATGTCAAAATGCAAACATGTTAGGATGATGCAAATTCGAATGCAAAGATGTAACAAGGGATCAAGATTGATGTGATGTTGGCTGAAGGACCAAAGTTCTGCTTTGGCGAGAAAATAACACAAATCTGATAATAGGAACCCTCTGGTACCAGGAATACTGATTCATACTGTCGAGAAAAACCAGGTTGTTTGACGGTCAAGGTTTCTTGCATAACTCAGTCCTTCTCACAGGTATGGACCTATCCACTAATAAAGTTCATCATCCTATGTGTTCATCAGCGTCACAGACTTTCAAGAAATGATGATACGTTCACCATTTCTGGTTTGGCATCATTATCTCTTGAAGAGGCCTCACTTAGCTGAGTCACAAATGATCGGTTCCCAGAGTCAACAATCCTCAGATCGAACAACTCGTCGAGCCCTAAGGGCCAGAAAAGAAGTCATCAAAGAGAATCTCGTCTGAGCGTGAATTTCATGGGAACTTGTGCTTTCTAAGCAAGCAGGTTCACCACTAACCTCCACTAATAATGTTATGTTTGCACTCAAGCCTGGGTCTGGCTTTTCACTCATCAGAACTTCCCTCCCCACAACAGCACAATAATAATGATATATAAATGTTGAAAATAAAATGCGGGAAAATAAAGTGTAGAAGTAAATAAAGTACAACACGAATGTAAAAAACCCAAAAAGATAACCAAACAAGCGCTATGATTGACTCGCATAGGGGATGGGAAACGGCCCCAGCATAGGGGATGGGAAGAGTCCCCAGCAGCTATATCTCCCCAGCAGAGTCGCCAGCTGTCGCAACTGCGAAAAACACCCGACGGAAAACAGAAGAGTCGCCACCTTTTGTTATTTATCCCAAAGAGAGGGAAAGGAAATGATTGGAAAAACCTGACAAAAAGGGATAAGATCGGTCATCGCAACCAAATCTCGGGTTCGGGAGTCGGTTACGCAAGGGGAAGGTATTAGCACCCCTCACGTCCGTTGTACTCAACGGGATCCACGCTTGTTTGTTTATCTAAAAGAGTTGTTGAAACTATCTACGCTAAAGGTCTCAGGGACAAAAGAAAAGAAAAGACTCGACAGAGCGTCGCTGCTCTGGGCCTACGTATTCCCTCGTGCAATGAGAAAGTCAAAGTCAACGTAGTTCTACTAACTACGGGTGAAAGGGAAAGGTTGGTCACCAAGACATCGCGTCTTGTGCCTACGTACTCTCCACGGGTATGAGAGATCAGAGCGAACGTAGTTTGGGATAAAGCGGAACACAGGTTTGCTCAATTGTTTTTACCCGAGTAAGGTAAACAAACAGTTCCAGTAGTTTGGTGTATGCAGCTCGCTCGTGGGAGACTTACGCGTTACCGTTTGCGGTAGAACTAAGAGTTAGGAACATTCTTTTATCTGAAAAGATTTTCTATTAAGGGGAGCCCCAAAGGGCAAAAAGGAGTTTGATGTTTGTTTTTGTCTTTTATCGGAGAAGAAGTGTTTTGATGAATGTTTGTAATTCATACTGCACTAAAGACTATGACTTAGGAACGAATGTGTCGCATATCGTCCTAAGGACGTATGCTAAACACTCTAGGTAATTGAGGAGAAGCCCCCCCAATCACCACTTCCTAAGCAGCTTAAGGCTCGTAACGTACAGTACTTATTAGCCTTTATTATGTGTTTTGTTATTGTTTGAAGATGAGAAGAGAGAAAAGGACTCTACAGGGGACTAATCAAAACCCTAATGTTGTCATGCGAAATGGTCCTAAGGTTGAGTTTGAAAGGAAATCTATTCTATATGTTATCATACAAAGGATTCAACCTAGAGTCTATCATCACTGTCCTTAAACAAGGAAGTGAGAGCCCTAAGGGAACATGCAAAGGGGAAAGAGAAACACAGCTATCAAGCAGATGAAATGTAAAGTAACTAGATGCACATGCAATGCAACAGTACAAGCAAGGGAGACAAGATCAACCTTTAAATGCAAACATGGGATGCAAACAAAGATGCACAGAAGCACAGAGTTGTCAGCATCCTAGACGAACCGAGCAACCAACTCTGAGCGAGTTGTCAGCTGCTTCGTCTCTTTGGGCTCATCCTCAGAAGGGGCAGCTGCAACCTGTAGTTTTTGCACCAGATCCTCAGAAGCTTTCAGCTTGGAGACCACAACATTCCTCTCTTAGACCTCCTTCTCACGACTCTTACGAACATCCCCAAGCCTTTTATCCTTCTCCTCTTGGATCTCTTGGAGCTTCTTAACCTTTTCTTCCAGGGCCGTCACTAAGGCATGGGATCTCTTCAACTCCAGCTCCAGCGGGGAGCTCTCCTCGGTGTAGACCATGACCATCTCCAAGACCCTCATTAAAGCAGAGGCGTCCTGGGAGAGACTGGCCTTCTTAGCAGAATGATCCATTTCCTTGAGTCTCAGAGATTCCACTCGAGGAACGGATAGGGAGGCCCATTCGAAAAACCTTCTCTCGAGAAAATAGGGGGGAAGCTCGTACTTACTCTTACCAGACTCCCGCATGAGGTCCACAACCTTGTTCGGCCAAACACGTTTGGGCCTGGAACTCATGGACAGCGGCGATGTCTGGGTAGACGGAGGAGTAGAAGAGGAGGTCCCCGAGCCAGTTGTGGGAGGAACCATCCACTGGCCAAGATGAATCTTACCCAGGGCGGCACCACTTTTCATCTTCCCTAAGGCATGCTTCATCATACGTTCTTGTGCCGAAGGCATTTTACCTGCAAAATAATAAACACATAAGCACGGAAAGATAAAGATTTCGGGTAGAATGTAAGAAAAGCGACAACTAACTAAGAGCTCAAGAGCCTCCTCGCGAGTATGGCACTCAAGGAGCTCCTTTATGTCGATGTATCAGGCTTCCACCTGCAGGCCATCGTCTTCCTCGTACAAAAGTCGCCTCGTGCGAGTCGCGCATTGGGCAGGGAGGAAGCTATCCACGTAGGCTACCAGCTTGGCATAGCTGACCCTATCATCTTCCACGAGTTGGTGAGGGGTGACTATATACTCATCAATCGGGTGGGTAAAATAAGCCCCGCTCCAGCAGAAGGGAAAAGTAAAAAGCCTCTGGGCGACTACCTTGCCCTTCTCATCTAACAAATCCTCCCCGTTCTCATCCGTGGAGACCTCCTAGACAAACTTCGAATCGGTGGCCTCCTTCGACACCGGCTCGATAAAAAAAACCTTTCCTTGAATGTTCAGATGGATTTAGAGAAAGGTTTGAACAATTTCCTCCCTTGCTTCAAGGAAACCCAGCCAAACCTCTTCCCCGACACCTGTCGATGAAGATGGAAAATGGTGAAAAATAGTGGAAGGGTGACACTGATCTGCAGGTGCTCGCATACCAACTCATATGCTCGCATGAAGGTAAGAGAGTTCGAATGTAGATATGAAGGCGCCAGGTCAAGATGGGAAAAGATAACCCACTAAAAATCGGTGAAGGGAAATCTTAACCCTATTTCCTTGAAGGTGTATTCATACATAGGGAAGCGCTCCCTATAAGTCGAGCAGATGCGATCTTCTCTAGAAGGGAAATGCACTCTCCATTCTCCTTTTGGTCCCACCGTCGTAAAGGCGTCCCCAATATAAGAGACAAAGATGGACGCGTGCTCCATAGGCTCGGCCACGGTCCATTCATCCGCCAGCGATAACGCTGTTGATGTCCCCACAATCTCAGGCGACGAAGAACTGTCATTTGTATTTGTGCTCTCCGAGGAGCTGTCCTCGAATGAATCCCTGTAGCGATCTTCTCCTTCCCTGCGCGACATCCCTTTTACCTGAAAAGCAGCGGAAAACAGTGAATTTGATGGCCAAATCAAATCCACCCTTCCACTACTAGTCAAGTGAAAGGGTGCATGAAGGGTCGAGGAAGAGCATCCCCGACCTAAGCATACTCAAATGGCGCAGCTACCCAGGCGGGGAAGTCCCTGACCTTTCTACCTAAGACATTCAGGGATAACCCCCAGTCATGAAACCCAGTGGCCTCTCAGCGAAACCACTAGAAGTTGTGGTAACCTAATAACAACGCGACTACGGATCACCTGAATCTAAAGGGTGGTAACCTACTCCCTAGTGGAGGCCGACTACACCGCCGGCGGTGGACAGATGGTCGCGCCACCGTCTACCACCGGCACCACCATTGAATACACCCTAACTAAGATGTTCAATCCTAACCACATGCAATCTAAAGCGCTTAAACAAAGAAAAGTAGAAAACAAGCAATAGATAGAAGTACTTACGTGGTCGAGGAAGATGAACAAGAGAGGATACGGTCCTGGTCGAACCTCGTACGGTGGTCGGAGCAAAGTAGACGATGGCGGACGACGGTTGCAGAGACAAGCACAATGGAAGAAAGAAGTAAAAGTTCTAAATAAACGGACTCCTTCGCTATTTATAAGAAGATTCCAGGCACGTGTACAAGCATGCGCGCATAGGGCATCATCATGACCCTAGCCACGACTCAAGGCACATGTGGCATCCCCACTCTTCACATCCCGTTAACCATTGGGCTCCCCGGGTCTCAATATCCCCGGCCCCACAGCGACGAGCAAGTGATCACCCAAACATAAGGAGACGTACGACGACCCTGCCCAAGAGCAGGCCACCTTTAAGTCATCAGTACCATGCCTAGTAGCAACGACTTGTGGGGCTACTGTTCCAGATTAGCCTAATGTCTAGGTATGGCCCAATCCACTTATGCTCCCAGAATGGCCCAAATTTCCTAAGTCCAACCTCGTAGGGGGAGAGTTTACCTTTCTGCCCCTCCAACAGGGGAAGCTGGCCTATTTACCCTTGGTCACATCACTTCTCCCTGTCCATCTATTCCCATCACGCACGACTCCACCATCCAGAAATAGCCAAGACGCTTGTGCCCGTAACTCAGCATCTGCCCATCACAATGGCTAGTTATGGGCACGTCTTCCCGTCTCAACAGTTATTTCTGGAAGTTAACTATTCTTCAGGAAACGGTTAACTCGCCCCGAAAATAGGGACCAATGGTCAAGCGTTGGGGGCACTATAAAAACCCTCTCACTTGAGAGGGTCAGGTATCCAATTTCTTACCTAAAAACACATATTCTGTAATTGCTCGCTCTCTTGCTCGTTTTCTCACTTTAGCATCGGAGTGCCTTGCACCCTCCCCCTCTTTTACATCCAGCATCAGAGACATTCATCTTTGGCCCATATCAGATTCTGATCATTCGGTAAGATCAATATGGATTTAAATTAATGAATAAAAAAATTCATCTATTCAAACTCACGAACACAATGCTATATTGAGAATCAACAAATAAACAATAAGAAATTCAAAAACAGAAGAAAAAAAATGCAGAGATACACATTTTCTCGATTCGCTCATTCTAGTCACTCATGACAAATAAACCAAGAATTCATGCTGCTATGAAGCTACTGAATATACTATTTGTGTGAAACAAGCATTAATTCATATTTTACCAGTTTTGCTCATGGAGTTCCAAGAACACTCAAACACTTATTTTCAAAAATGTGAATTAATGGAGTTTCCATGAAATTTGATGATGATTATTATACTAATTAAGTGCATCAATATAATAATGCAAAGAAATTCAATAAATAACAAACAATAAATTATACCTAGATGATTTTGCTTAAGAACACAATGAACTTTTTTTTATCGAATTTAGTGGAATAATTTGTATGGTGCAAGGATGTTACTCTTAATATTAGATTTGGAATTTCTACATTAACAAGAAGAGGTTCACAAATCTATTCAGAGTTTCAAGCCATTTTTCAAAATTTTTTAAAGAGGAAGAAACTCGAAATTTGAAGAGTAATTTGTGTAAAGCTTTGACTCTATTTTTGTGTATGATTCTTGGTGTTATTTGTGAATGAAATGGGATTGATTTATAGGCTCTAAAATTAGGTTAAAAGATGGTTTATGTATTATGAAAAATGCAAATAGTGTGAGTAAAATTATAGAAACATTTTTATTTATTTTGTTTAATTAGTGAATAATGATGCGATATATGCACAAGATAATTATGTTGTGTGTGTGTGTGTGTGCGTGTGTGTGTGTGTGTGTGTGTGTGTGTGTGTGTGTGTGTGTGTGTGTGTGTGTGTGTGTGTGTGTGTGTGTGTGTGTGTGTGTGTGTGTGTGTGTGTGTGTCTGTGTGTGTGTGTGTGTGTCTGTGTGTGTGTGTGTGTGTGTGTGTGTGTGTGTGTGTGTGTGTGTGTGTGTGTGTGTGTGTGTGTGTGTGTGTGTGTGTGTGTGTGTGTGTGTGTGTGCGCGCGCGCGTGTGTGTGCGTGTGTGAAATAATGATGTAATATATGAGAGATATTTTGTGCATTCTAAAAATTTTGATTTTTGTTTTATGATACATAAAAATGATTAATAAAGTTCAAATTAATAATATGATGATAAATTAAATAACAATGAGTTTATATTTCAAAATGCATAATGAAAAAAAGAAAGTAATTTTAGTCAATTTCTTCACCATGTAAAATGTTGGCTTTTTTGTTGACTTTTTTACTATCATGCATATATACATGATTATGGCGACTTTAACCATAATTTCTAGAAAGGGTTAAAGCCACCATAATAATGCATATATGAATTATAGTAAAAAAAAGTCAACATAAATTCAACATTTTACATGTTGAAGAAATTGACTAAAATTGCATTTTTTATTATATATTAAAAAAAAAAATTCATGGTCATTTGATTTATCAACATAATATTCATTTGAATTTTATTAATTATTTTATGCATCATAAAACAAAAATCAAAACTTCTAGAATGTACAAAATATCTCTCATATATTACATCATTATCTCGGCATATATTGTATCATTAATCACTAATTAAACGAATTTTACTCACACAGTTTGATTTTTTCATAATTCTTAAACCATATCCTAACCTAATACTAGAACCTATAAATCAACTCCATTTCATTCACAAATGACACCAAGAATCATACACAAAAATAGAGGCAAAGCTTTGCACAAATTACTCTCTAAATTTCAAGTTTCTTCATCTTTAAGAAATTTTAAAAAAAAAGGCTTGAAACTCTAAATTTGTTAGTGAATCTCTTCTTGCTAACGAAGAAATTCCAAATCTAATATTAAGAGTAATATCCTTGCACCATACAAATCATTCCACCAAATTCAATCGAAAAAGTTCATTAAGTTTTTTGTGTTCTTGAGCAAATTCATTTAGGTAGAATTTATTGTTTGTTATTTATTGAGGTTCTTTGTATTATTATGTTGCTGCACTTAATTAGTATCATAATTATCACTGCATTGCATGGAACTCCATTAATTCACATTTTTGAAAATCGGATTTGAGTGTTCTTGAACCTCCATGAGCAAAACTAGTAAAATGTGAATTGATGCTTGTTTCATAAAAATAATATATTCAGTAGCTTCACAAATCCTTGGTTTATTTGTCATTAGAGTTACTAGAATGACCGAATCAAACAAATGTGTACTGCTGCGTTTTTTTATATTCGAATTTTGTTGTTGTTTATTTGCTGATTATGAACATACCATTGTGTTTGTGAGTTTGAGTTGATGAATTTTTATTATTGATTAATTTAAATTCATGCATTTTTGAGAAAATTATGACTTGTTAATGGTGGAAGGTTGAGTTTGTTCTTTGCATGAGAAAAAAAGACCATTTTTCTAGATCCGATATGGACCCTCCATTCCATGTTGACCAGTGGACCATGCTTGTGACTTGATCTCGCGCCACATGGTGCCTTACTTGTTTTTTTTTGGTAGCTAGTGTCATGGGCCTCTCCTGTGTGGACTTGGGACAATTTCTTCATTGAACCGTCATTTTTCAGTCTTTCTTTTCTTTTTTATTTATTATTATTTTGTTCTTGTTTTTTTAATTATGGTCTTAAGTCCATTTAGATTTTTATTTTTATTTTTTTTCACACTCTTGTATTGATAGTACATCCCCCTCCTTTTTATTATTTTATATTTTTATTGTTTTATTATTTTTTAGTTAATTTTATTTATTGTTTTCCTTTTAGAATTAAAGCCTTAAGTCTATTTAGTTTTTTTTTCACTCTTTCACCTCTTGTATTGATAGTGTGCCCCCCTTCCGTTTTTTTATTTTTTATTTTCTTTACTGTTTTATTTTTTTAGTTTATCATATTGTATTTCTTTTAGTTGATACATGATATTGAATTCAAAAAGATAAAATGGTCCTTAAAATTAACCTTTCAAAAATACTAAAATCAAAAGTGTTTGATCAACATTAAGTACTTTTTTCAAAATTAATTCAAGTCCATTTCAAATCATTTTTGCAATGCAAATAAAAAATTGATCAATATTGAGTATATTTCCCCAATTAATTTAAAACATCTAACTATTATTTGATATCATTTCATAAATCGGATGAAAAAGGATAGGAGCGGAAGTAATTTCTTCTCCTTTCTCCGAATGTTCATGTAATGGTCATAATTACC
The DNA here is from genome assembly GCA_963859935.3 of Lathyrus sativus. Classification (NCBI taxonomy): domain Eukaryota; kingdom Viridiplantae; phylum Streptophyta; class Magnoliopsida; order Fabales; family Fabaceae; genus Lathyrus; species Lathyrus sativus. The sequence goes on along the minus strand of CAWUDS030001730.1, from coordinate 2,109 downwards.
CTATTGTTTGAACACTCATGAATCACATCAAAACACTTTTGAACAACCGAATCAAGTTAATTCTTTCATGGACGAAAAAGAATTAGGGCGGAAGTAATTTCTTTTCTTTCCCCGAGTATTCGTGTGACGGCCGTAATTAACCTGCCATTCGAATTCTTGTCGCCCTCTAAAAAAACACGAATTGACTTGTCATACAAAATTTCATAAATAATTTGATTGAAAAAGGATTAATGCGGGAGTAATTTCTTCTCATTTTTATGAATGTTCATGTGATGGACGCAATTAGGCTAATGTTTGAATACTCGTCAATCACAAAAATATTCAAATACGTAAAACCTATATTTTTCTCCTCCCCTCAGTGCGATCAAAACATTTTCACAAACAAACATTGTTTTGTTCGGTCTATTACGATGCAAACAAATGTCATAAGTCTCTGATTGCGAGATGTGTTTTACTGCTAGAACACGATCTAAGCATTCGTTCATAAAAATCGACCAACAAACAAGTATTTTCTATGAATAAATATGTAGCTTTGAGTTTCTCATTGTACCTTAGGATACGTAGGAGTGAGACCCACAATCTCGTCAAGCACCCTAATAAAACATTTTACGACCCCTTTCTTTTCCTTTTACACTTTTAATTACTTAAAGGAAAAAAAAAAGCATACACTAACATTCAATCTCAAATCTAACTAAATGGTTCCCGTTGAGTACAATGAATGTGAGGGGTGTTAATTCCTTCCCCTCACATAATCGACTACTGAACCCGAATTTGATTGAGACGACTATTTTATTTCCCTTTTAAGGGTTTTATTGATATTTTCCCTTTCCTTTTTGGAATAAATAAAGATCAGTGGCAATTATGTTATCTCGAGCGTGCAAACGCTCGTTGTCATTTTTCGCATCGTAACAATAAGGAGTGAGAATACTTTAAAAAAAAACTTAGATATGGAGATTTTGGGGAAGATTTTGGTCTAGTAAGATAATCCCCATAGAACAATATCTTCTTTGGAGATTGATAAATGATATTCTGCTTATTAAGGAGAATTTGAGCAATAGGGGAATTAATAATGATATGCTATGTCCAAGATGTTACTCTAGTACTGATTCTACCGACCATTGCTTTAGGAGCTGTTAGTGGAGTAATCATGTCTGGTTTGCTTCTCAGTTGAATATTAATTTTAATAATACTCAACCAACCAATTTTACAGAATGATGTAGATATAATGTTACAAAGATGAAAAAGACATCTTAGTAATGCTCATCAATATCTTAGATGGAATGTGGAAAGCTTGGAATAAAGACATTTTTGAACAAAAGGACTTACATTCTATAGAGGTTATCAAAACAACTAACTAAAGTTATCACGATTTTTATTCCATCATAGAAACCAATTCTCATAATGATAATAGTGGAAGAAAGAAAGGCAAAAGGATCCTTCTAAGAAATTGAATGAGAATAATAATGAGCAGAGGAAAATCATGACTCAAAATAAAGATAAAGAAAACAGTCAGCAAAAGAACAACATAACTTATATGGAGAAGGAAGATCCTTAGATACATGAAACACAAAAAAAGAGTCGGCTAACAAATGTAAAATTAATATTATAGTCAAAGACAAAGAAAAGCAAGAAGATATCATGAATACAGACAAAAGAAAAAGTAAGAAAACAAACCTTTGTCACAATACTTCGTATCAAATCCAAAGATCTGCAAACCTTTAAAGCATTGTGATTAATAACAAAAACATTACCAACCACGAGAACAATGCCAAAAAGTCCAACAATCCTACAAAAAATGAAGAGAAAAATAAGTTTCACAAGCACCTTCAGAGAGGAAAGAAGGGAAAGGCTTACATGAGACAGTTAATAAAGGGTCAGAAGATGAACAAGCATAAGGATAAAAAGGATAAAATAGTTGAGAAAGTGAAAGAGAAGAATTTCCCTCATAGAATTAAGATGGGAACCAGGAAGAATATCATTTCTGAAAACAAAAAAGGGAACAAAACAACAAAAGTTAAAAGTTAGACACCAAGAAGAATAGTAGACGTTAACAACAAGACTACCACAAATTAGCAAAAGGAGGTCATGACGCATAACAACGAAAAAGGA
>CAWUDS030001729.1:0-28501 GCA_963859935.3 Lathyrus sativus | reverse complement strand
TTTGGATGAAATGATGGGGATGGAAGCAATTTTCTTCTCTTTTCCCAAGTATTTGTATGATGATCGCACTTAGCCTATTGTTCAAATACGTGTCGTCCGCTAAAGAAACATGACTTGATTCGCCACACAAATTTTATAATTAATTGATTGAAAAAGATTGGGGTGGAAGAAATTTTCTTCTCCTTTCCCGAATGTTCATGTGATGGTTGCATTTGGCCTACCGTTGAATATTCGTCAATCGCCTAAAATATTCAAACATATTAAATCTAACTTTTCTCGCCTCGTGCGATTGAAAACAGTCAAACATAATTACTCACCTCCGTGTGATCCATAACTAATTTTTTTTTGCAAAAGAACATTGTTTAGTCCCTTCTAACGCGCATACCAATATAGTATCCCACATCTTACTTCCTTTAATAATTACCAGAAGTCACTATCCACCCTTTATATACTTGACCTCATAATCTATTGCCGTAGCACACACACCAGAAACAAGTCTCAAAACTACTCAATCAATTTAATTCCTTGGCCATCCAAACAGACCTATAATATGGAGCTCTCAATATCAGACTAGTTCCCGTAACTAAGCCGATCACAACTCCACTTCACGTCTTGGCTGTATATCACTATTCTGTTAGGATAACTTCCAGACAACCACAATTAATCGGCAAACCGCCCACTTCTCACTTTCATTAACACTCAAAATTTCCATCAAAATTAAACATCTCAAAACTGTCCTGCGCTGACTTATCAAAACAATTCTTAAGCACTTGGCTTAATTCCAAACAATTCACTGCTCACGCCATTTAAGCTTGCAAGACACGTCTATCTCATCCAACACAATCCCAACTACTATCAACAAGAGATTAAGGGTGACCAGTTCCTCAATTTGTTAATAGACAGTCGACAATCATAATGGAGCATAAACCGTCTTTACCAAACTATAAGAGCGTTCAACCATACACTAAGCTACAACTCCACACTTGCAGCATCTTGGAGAAACACCAGTTTCTCCCCCACTTGAATCATTCTCACTCTTGCAAACAAAGGTTAGACAACAAACATGTATCGACGGTGTTTTCACACACATGTCGTATACCAGGGAACAAACAACATTAGACAACTTGGTCGGACGGACCGACCTGCTCTGATACCACTAATGTAACACCCTTCTAAACCCCACGGAAAACATATGAATAATCAGAATAAATTTTTCATGCATTTACAAAAGGGCATTACGCATAATTTCAAAACATCAAAACACCTGTCATGCTCATAAACACTTCAATAATTAATCATGCCTTCTCAAGATTTCACTTGCATGTAGCAGCGGATTCAATCATATAATAATTTTCATAAAGAAACATTTGCGTTATCACATAAACCAACATCGTTTAAGCATTAAGGCCAACATCATAATATTACAATGAATATAAACACGTTTATAGAATACATAATGTATATCTTAAACACAACCCAAGCGATCCCAGTGTTATATGACCAGAGCATGACTCGACCCAACATAATTAAATTACTAAACAGCTACACCAATAGCGACCTTGCAACTACAAGCAATACTACTCCTCGATACCTGCACGATGTCATATAGGACATCATTCCAGCAGAAGGGTGAGAAATATTATCATAATAATAATGCATATAAATCATATATAAATGCACAAGTACAGAATACGTATATTCCACATTTTCTAACCACAGTTTATTATAACTCATCATGTACGTCACAACATACATATAATCAAATAAGGATAATCACCAAGCATACTCATCATACACATATCCATGAAATCTCAACATTCCACATAAACATACACATATTGTGTTTACTCACCAATTCACAATTACACATTCATAATTCTCAAATCAACAATTCATGTGCATAAGCGTACTTTCGTATAATAATCACATATTCACAACTCTCAATTACACAAGTAATGCACATACGCATTTTCCATAATTCTCACCATACTTCATCATATACTTCACAAAGCTTACATATATATATATATATATATATATATATATATATATATATATATATATATATATATATATATATATATATATATATATATATATATATATATATATATATATATATATATATATATATATATATATATATATATATATATATATATAGGCAAATATGGACAATCATCAAACATATCCATAAATCTCAATTACACAAGTCATGTACATACACCTATGCATAACTTCATACAACAATCATATATTCATTCCATGAGACTCAATGCAACTCATGCCATGTGGTACCAACACTTGTTATCATTTTTCGGTTTTTACATTAAATCGAGTCCACTCTTCTAGACCGATAACCAACAAAAGCCCGTCCTCTAAGCTTTCAAACCCACTCTTCTAGGCTTGGGACAAGTCATTAGTCTCCACGAAACTAGCAAACATTGCCTCTTGACTAAATGATGCATATGAAATCAACAATCAAATGCACTTAAGACCGACATCTTAATCTCATGCATTCAAATAATTCATCTCTTCAAGAATTATAACAATGATTGCACACACAACGTATTCACATATATCATCAATATATTATCAAGCAATGCACACATATCCACAATATGTTCCCATGCATCTTTCACATACAATCACAAGCAATGCACACATATTCACAATATGTTCCCATGCATCATTCATATACAATCACAAGCAATGCACACATATTCACAATATGTTCCCATGCATCCTTCACATACATTAGCATACAATCAATATGCATTCACAATATCGTGCCAACGACAACAACTCAATCACATTCATCATACATTTTAATTAATTTAAACAATACACAAGTTTGTCAAAAGATCACATTTCATAATCAATTCCACAATCTAGGATTCACGCCATACGGCTACCCACAACACACCATACAACAGCATATAAGCTACTCATACAAGAAAAAGTCGATCGCAACCGAACGCTCTAAATATTTAAGCCTCACTTACTTAAAATAATTAATCTCGATTAATCAGTAAAATCGGCTAAAAGTCGGCTAAAAATAATATTTCTTCTCACCAAGTTATAGAACATATTATTAGCTTCAGTTTGATATAATGAACGTCAAAATCCGATAAACGGTGAAGAAGTTATGAATTTTCGAAGTTTTGAAAATAATATTTTCTCACACTTACAGTGTTAATCGGTTAACGCATATGGTTAACCGATTAACCACTCCAAAAACTCAGTTTTTAGGCCAAAAACTCAGCTTTTAGGCCCCCAATACTGTGTTAATCGGTTAACGTATATGGTTAACCGATTAACACCTGAAAAACTCAGAAAAACAGCTACGGGTTTGAGCTTAAAACCCTCAAAAACCCGATCGATTCAATTATTTTTTCCCGATTAAATACCTACTCATCATTACCAATTATATATCAACAATTTGGGACCATAAAACGCAAATTCTACGATTTCTGATTTTCCTCCAAAATCTTAACCTCCCATTTATCCAAACATGTCAAAACTCATAAACTCAACCAAATTCGATCAAACGAAGTCCAATAATCACGACTAAGCATTACCCGACTAAACTACGAAATTTATTTTCGATTCTAACCGTTCAAAACTCGATTCTAACCGATTAAACCCCTTTTGCCCTAGAATGGAAAATAGAGAAAACTACCAACAAATTCAACACAGCTCATACATAATCATACATATTGATCAAATAATAATGTTTCTCACCCTTACCTTGATTGGATTGAAGCTGAAGTTGATTCTTGATGATTTCTCCAAGTTTCCCTCTTCTCTTCTCTTCTCTTTTCTCCTCTTTCTCTATTCTTTCTCTCCTTTTCTTTCTTTCTTTCTCTTATGTTTCTATCTCTTTTCTTTTCTCTCCAATTTCCCTTATATATCCTTCTATTTTCTTTCCATCATAATTCTTCTCTCAAAAATATCTATCAATTCCTTTCTCATAAAATATCTCATCTCATCATTAATTAAAGAATATCTAATAAATCCACATTATTCTACCAAATAGAATAAATCAGTTAAATCCATTAACTCATATAATTTAAATAAATCTAATAATTCATTTAAATCAGATAAATCACACAAACCAATTAATTAGTACAAATAATCAATTACTGAAAATTGGGTTGTTACAGTATCGGTCATGAGGTAATTTCTCTTTACACGCCTCAACATAATGGAATAGCAAAAAGAAGAAACAAAACCATATTGGATATGTCTAGTTGCATGTTAAAGCAAAAGAACTTTCCAAAATCCTTATGGGGTGAGCAATCACTACTGATGTTTATATTCTAAACATGTACCCTACCAAAAAAAATGAAGAACAAGGTTCCTGAAGAAGTATAGCGTGGAAAACGACCATCAATGAGTCAATCTGATGGTGTTTGGATGTATTTTTTACAAGCATGTTCCTGATGCCAGGATAAGGAAGCTTGATGATAAAATTGAATGTATGATTATGGTAGGATATCATAAGACTAAAGCATACATGTTATTCAATCCAATCAATGATAAGATTGCGATAACTCGATACATTACGAATGATGAAAACTTTGCACGGTATCAGAGTTCAGGTGATGCATCTAACAAGCCATTGACGAGTTATGACTTTGATGAAGAAAGTAGTGAGCATAAAAAAAATACTAGTTAATGATATTTCAGTCCAATTTGAAGCAGGAAATAGAGATGGTGTGGCTAGCACAAGCTAAAGACCTCAAAGAACCAGAGTTCTCCCAGCAAGGCTTCAAGACTGTGAAGTGGTTGGTGATGATTAAGTCACACCAGATGGTGATTTGGTTTATTTCGCTTTACTTGCAGGTGTTAAACCAATAAAATATAGTTATACCTTAAAGAATAAACATTGGAAGGCAGCTATGCTTAAAGAGTTACAAGCGATCAAAAGAAATAAGGCATGTTTGAAGGTGAGAAAATTACTTAGAAGGGGGGGGGGTTGAATAAGTATGACAAATAATCAAAGATTTAAACACAGTTATTTTTATCCTGGTTCGTTGAACTCAACTACTCTAGTCCACCCTCTCAAGAGTGATTTGTCTTTCTCAGTCAAGGACTTAATCCATTATTTAATCAAACATATTACAATAGTAACACCTAAGAACAACTGTTCTTAGTCTTCTCAAGAGCTACTGATCCCAACTGGATCCTCTTAAGGAAAACCTTTTACAATCAATGTAAAACTATTACAAGAGTAAGAATGCTTCTAAGAAGCAGTTATCACAACTGTGATATTTCTCTTAAGTTAAGAACAATGTTACAGCAAAATAAAAATATAAGAGCTTTGAGAGTTTTGCTTTGATGAGTGATTTTTGTAAGTAGTTCGTTGCTGAAGAAGATGGAGTGGACTTCTTTATATAGGCACTTAGATTCATGAAGTCTTCTCAACGTTGAAGACTGTGCTGAAAAGCCTAGAGCCTTTTGTCTTTTCATTGGAGGCTGTGCTGAAAAAGCCTGATGCCTTTTGTCTTCACTTTGCAGAAACTTTCCTTAGAATGGAATGCACAGATAAAACCTTTTTGTCTGTGTTCTTGTGTCTAGCACAAAAGAGGAAAGAGCTGTTGAGATATGCCAACATACATATTCAAATCTTCTTCACTAAATAAGTTCAGCTATCAACATTAGAGTCTGGATCTTCAGAATCTCCAGAGTAGAGATCTTCTGGATCTTCAGAGTCTTGGGATGTTCTTCAGATTGTGCTGAATCAGAGTATGTGCAGCTTGTGTGCTTGAGCGTGTAATTCTGTCAGAGCAGAGTCTTCTATATCAGATTCTCAATACTTATGCAGCGCAGTATCTTCAGAGTCTTCTGATGACTAAGCTTCTGATCTCTCAGAGTCTTCTATTCTTTAGAGGCTTCTGCTTCAGAATCTTTAGTAAATAGCACTTAGATTCTTCTGGGAGCAGCGTTCAAATCTTCATTTAAGATGCTCTTGAACCTTTAAAGCCTTTCATAATATCATTGTTCAGATTCAAATTTGCTCTTTTAAGAATATTTTCTTTAGTACCTGTAGCAAACAGTCTAGAACAAATTTAGAGTATATAATTCTTGAATACAAAATTCATAAGTGTTATCATCAAAACATAGAGATATAACTAAGAAACAATTTGTGTTCTTACAATCTCCCCCTTTTTGATGATGACAAAACATGAGAAATTTTGTTCAATAAAAAATATGAATTATAACTCCCCCTGAGATTAACAATCTCCCCCTGAAATAAATACTCTAATAGAAGAAAACACTTCCCTTTTTGATTGAGTATATTTCAGATTTAGAGCCTGATGCAAGAGGTTTGACTTTCAGAGTCAAATGTTGATACCAGATAATTAAGACTTTCTTCAGTCAGAGCGCCTGGTTATCATCTTGCTTGAATTATCTTTCAGAGTAAAGGTATCAAAGTAAGCTATCAGAATTGATTGAATACTCAGATTTGCTTTGAAGATCAGGTTCTGGTTGGAAAAGTCTCAGGGTAACTTCAATGAATTATGTCAGATATATCAATGTAATCTGAAAGACTTAAATTCAAAGTAAGTTAATAAAATGTCTGAATTTCAGTTTTAGTAATTGCTTATAGTTTGAACAATCAGATTCTCTTTTTCTCCCCCTTTTTGTCATAATCAAAAAAAAAATTTAAAGACATAAAGATACAGAAGAAAAGAAGCATATAAAAGCAAAAACATCAACATGCAATTAAACATACCAAAGTTCACAGTCAAATAGGCAGATGCCAAAACGCATAACGCAACAATACGAAAACAATAAAAACAATAACTTGTGCAAAAATGACAGATAAAACTAAGTCTGGCGTGAGGCAATAAGGGTCAGAAGCTCTGTCATTTTAGCAGTTGACTCTTCTTGCTTAGACATCTAGGTCTTGATCTCATCAGTTGTCTTCTCTTGCTTGATCATCCAATCTTTTATTTCCTTAACATCATTCACAAGCTCTGTGACCACAGATGAAGAAGGAGCAGCAGGGTTCTCTTCAGATTGGTTCTCTTCAGGAGCTTGTTCAACCATTTCAGATTCAGGAACCTCTGGAGGAGCAGCTTCCAAAAGTAACACAGGAGGAGGAGGAGGCATGTTCATCAGAGTTACCTTGATTAATTCTGCAAACTTAGTCTTAGCAAGCTTAGAGCATTTAGCTCTAACTTTTAAGGCAGCTTTGTTGAACATCCAGATGAAACGCTTCCAAGCAGCATTTGAAACAGTTGGATCCAAACTTGACATGCACACATCCTTAACACGAGTATATTCAGAATCTATCTCCTTTTTGAAAATTTCAAACATAGCATTAACACATGATCCTAGATCTGACTGCTCAGACTGTTCAGAGGGATTAGGATTAGGAGTGTTAACAGGAGTAGGTTCAGATGGTGTAGGTTCAGATGGTTGTGGTTGAGGTGATGTTGGTTGAGATGTTTGGATGTCAGATTGAGGGAGTTCAGATGGTTGAGGAATGGTTTGTGTTTCAGATGGATTGGTTTCAGATGGTTGAGGGATGGTTTGGGTTTCAGATGTTTGAGTTTCAGATGGTTGAATTTCAGATGGTTGTGGTTGAGGTGGAGAGTTTGGTGGAGTATGAAACATGGAAATGTTAAGATGTTCCTTCATAGCACTTTCAGAACGTGCTTGTTTGAGTGACTCTGGTTCAAAATCAGATGAATCAGATGATTCACTATCAAAAGATTCATCTGAGTGAACAGATGTTGAAGAAATTATAATTGATTGATTGAGGGGTTCTATATCCAGAATATTGTCAGAAAGATTTGGATCTTCTGATGGAATTGGTTGTTCAGAGTGTTCAATTTGAACAGTCTCTGGTTGGTTTGGTTCTGAGATGATTATTTCTGGTTGGAGAATCTCTAACTGGGAATTATCTGGTTGTGACATTGCTGGTTGTGGAATTTCTGTTTGAGGAGTTTCTGGTTGAATTGTTTCTGTTTGTGGAATTTCAGGTTGAATTGATTGAGTTTGTGGAATTTCTAATTGAAGTGTTTGAGGTTGTGGAATTTCTGTTTGAATTGTTTGAGGGGGTTCAGATATAATGTGAGGTTGGGGTTCAGAGAGAATTGGTACAGAAAATGGTTGTGAATGTACTGGTTCAGATGAGGGTGGTTCAGATGAAATATTTGTAGATTGTTTGGGTTTTGAAGTTCTTTGTCTAAGGTTTGGAAAGAGTTGTGGTGATGAAAGGGGTGAATGAACAGCAGGTGTAGGATCAGATGTTAATACCTGATGAATAGTGTCTCTAATCTCTTCCAGAGTAGCATCTCTAGAACTGATTCTGGCTTTCTTTCCTTCTTTCTTCTTCTTCCTTGGAACTTCAGATACTTTCCTTTTCTTCTTAACCGATCCTTCTTCAGCTTTCCTCTTACTACGCCTTTCCTTCATCAGATTGGGCATTTCTTCTCCTTGTTTCTGAACAAGATTAGCAGGTAGAGGAATTCCTTCCTTTAGACACTCTGCAATGTAAGCCCAGACAAATTCCTTTGGTTCATCTGCACTAAACATTGGAAAGTCTTCTAAGGGTATCCTTCTGCCATTGACCTCCTCAGAGTTTATCTTCCTTAGTTTTCCATTCAGTTCTGAAATGATTTTCATCCTTTTCAGATTGAGTCCATTTATCTCAGATCCAATGATGTATGACAGATATTCTGTTATCTTTGCATCTGTCAGATGCTTTACCAGCTTGTTTTCAACAAGGATGTCTGAAATCAGTCTTCCCAGAGGTATCCAAGTTCTAACTTTCCCAGCTTTAGCTCTGACCTCTTCTCTAGTCTCTTTGACATGAGTTAGAAGATGACTGAAGATCAGATAGGGCAGATCCACCTTAACATTCTGGCTGATGCAGTACATGAAATACAGATGTTCTGAACTCACATAGTCTGGTGAGTTGGATGCCTTTCTGTGAAATATTGTACTCATAAATATCTTTGCCCAGATCCTATAGATAGGTTTCAGATCTTTAACCTTACTTGATGGTGTTCCAGCTACAGTGATTTCTTCATATACCTTAGCCATATCAATACGTGAAGAGGCAAGGTTTGAAACTCCATCAGATTCTGTATAACTGAACAGTTGCCTGATCAGTTTCTCAGTAATCACTATCTCCTTCCCAAGGACAGATGAGTGAATAAACTTAGGACCAGTGCTAGCGTGAATCCAGAATTCCTTTACAAGAGTTGGGTACACAGGACCCATCAATCTCTCAAAGTACTTCTCCCAGCCTTGAGCTTTAATGGCAGTTGTTAGGTCAAACCCATTTTCCTTTAAAGATTCAAGATCAACGAAGCTCTCACACAGAACCTCAAGATCTGCTACTGGAGTAAATAGGGTGCGTTCTGGTTTCTTGTACATTATAGTTTTGTTGGAGATTTCAGCAGCATTTGATGTAGAAGCCATTGAAGAGGAAAAAGATCTTGATTTGGGTTTAGGGTTTTTGTAGAGGTTGAAGAGAGAACAGAAACGCATAGGTGTAGTGAGTGTGAAAAATGTGAAAATAGTGTGATAGGTGGTATTTATAGACAACCAAAAAAAAACAAGCATTGGGCACATCAAAAGACACATACGCACGTTTGTACAGCATTTAATGAAAGTAATCATTTCACATTAAAATTATGACAACTGGGGGGAAATCTAAGAAAAGTGAGATTTTCAAAGCAATACCTCAAACGTCAATTCAGTTGAGCACTCAATCATTTCAGATACTGAGTGACACGTGTTTGCTTTGTATGTGCATCTGATGTCTCTCAAGAAATGAAACGTTCCCAACTTTCAGATCTTCTGAGTTTGTTAGTTCAGAGTTTCACACAAATAAATTAATTAAAAATAAAAGAACAATTAGTCAGATGAAATACTTCAGATCATTAAACATTTTGCATCTGAGAAGTTGCCTCTGATAAATATTACTCTGGACAAAAATCCATACAAATATTTTTCAGAATGAACTTAAATCTATCTTCAGCAAGGGGTTTTGTGAAAATATCAGCCCATTGATGATCTGTATCAACAAAGGCTAGATTGATTACACCCTTCTGAACATAGTCTCTGATGAAGTGATGTTTAATTTCTATATGTTTAGCCTTAGAATGCAAGATTGGATTTTTTGACAAACATATAGCAGAAGTATTATCACAGAAGATAGAAAGATTACTCTCATAGATCTGATAATCTTCTAACTGACTCTTCATCCAGAGCATCTGCGTACAACATCCAGCAGCAGCAATGTATTCTGCCTCTGTAGTTGATAGTGCAATAGTGGGTTGCTTCTTGCTGTACCATGAGATCAGATGACTTCCAAGAAACTGACAGCTTCCAGAAGTGCTTTTACGTTCAACTCTGTCTCCAGCATAATCAGCATCACAGAATCCAACTAATGAAAATTCATCAGATCTAATGTAACACAGACCCATGTTAGTAGTACCTTTCAGATACCTTAGAATCCTCTTAACAGCTGTTAAGTGTGATTCTCTAGGATCTGATTGGAATCTTGCACATAAGCAGACACTAAACAGAATATTTGGTCTAGAAGCAGTCAAGTATAGAAGAGATCTTATCATACCTCTGTAGAGTTTCTGATCTACCTTCTTACTTACCTCTTCCTTACCTAGAGCGCTTGTAGGGTGCATTGGGGTCTTTTCCATTTTACTATCAACCATGTTGAACTTCTTCAGAAGCTCTTTAACATATTTGGTTTGATGTATGTAGGTGCACTCTAGAGTCTGGTTGACTTGGATTCCCAAAAAGAATCTCAGTTCTCCCATCATGCTCATTTCAAACTCTGCCTGCATACGTTTAGCAAACTCCTTTCCAAGCATAATATTTGTTGATCCAAAAATAATATCATCTACATAAATTTGACAAATCAACAAATCTTTCTTAACATTTTTACAGAATAAAGTTGTATCCACTTTTCCTCTAATAAAGTTTTTCTTCAGAAGGAAATTGCTCAACCTCTCATACCAAGCTCTGGGAGCTTGTTTTAAGCCATAAAGAGATTTCTTTAGTTTAAAAACATGATCTGGAAAGTTTTCACTTTCAAAACCAGGAGGTTGGTGGACATATACTTCCTCTTCTATAATACCATTAAGAAATGCACTTTTAACATCCATCTGATACAGAGTGATGTTATTCTGTGCAGCAAATGAAATAAGAAGATGAATAGATTCTAACCTTGCCACTGGAGCATATGTCTCAGTGTAATCAATACCTTCTTGTTGACTGTATCCTTGAGCAACCAGCCTTGCCTTATTCCTTTCAACTTCTCCCTTTTCATTCAACTTATTCCTGAAGACCCATTTTGTTCCAATAACATTGAATCCTTTAGGTCTAGGAACCAGATCCCAAACTTCATTTCTGGTGAATTGATTTAGCTCTTCTTGCATGGAAATAATCCATTCATTATCTTTCAGAGCCTCATCCACAGATGTTGGTTAAATTATTGACACTAAGCCAAACAATGAAGATTCAGATGTTCTGAGATAGGATCTTGTCGTGATTGGATCATCTTTCTTTCCAATAATCACATCTTCTGGGTGAGATGCCTTGATTCTGGAAGAAGATCTTCTGACATTTGATCTTTCAGAAATGTGTAAGTTGTCCAATTGAGAAGATAGGGGAATAGCATCTGGAGTTGCTTCAGATTCCTTTTCTTTAGCCTTTTCTGCCTCTGATCCTTCAGAGTCTGTGAGAACCACTTCTCTATCTGCGGAATTCTCAAACTGCTTTGACTTTTCAGAGCCAAGCTTATCATCAAATCTTACATGAATAGATTCTTCCACAATCTGTGTTTCAGTATTGAATACTCTGTAGCCTTTAGAGCGTTCAGAATAACCAAGCATGAAACACTTATGTGCTTTGGAATCAAACTTGTTAAGATTTTCTTTAGTGTTAAGTATATAACAAGTACATCCAAAAGGATGAAAATATGAAATGTTAGGCTTTCTGTTCTTCCACAGTTCATATGGAGTCTTTTTCAGAAGAGGTCTTACAGACACTCTGTTCTGAATGTAACAAGTTGTGTTGATTGCTTCTGCCCAAAAGTGTTTTGCCAGATTTGTCTCATTGATCATGGTTCTGGCCATTTCTTGCAGAGTCCTGTTTTTCCTCTCTACAACCCCATTTTGTTGTGGAGTTCTAGGACAGGAAAAATCATGAGCAATGCCATTTTCAGAAAAATATTTTTCAAAAAGTTTATTTTCAAATTCACCCCCATGATCACTTCTGACTTTTATAATTTTGAAATCTTTTTCAATCTGGACTTGCTTGCAGAAGTCAAAGAACACAGAATGTGACTCATCCTTGTATTTTAAGAACTTTACCCATGTCCATCTACTATAGTCATCAACAATGACTAATCCATACTTCTTGCCTCTGATGGATGCAGTTTTCACTGGTCCAAACAGATCAATATGAAGTAGTTCTAGTGGTTTGGAAGTAGAAACAACATTTTTTGGCTTAAAAGATGTTTTTGAAAACTTCCCTTTTTGGCATGCTTCACAAAGAGCATCTGAAGTGAACTTCAGATTAGGGAGTCCTCTAACAAGATTAAGTTTATTAATCTGAGATATACGTCTCATATTAATATGGCCCAATCTTCTATGCCAGACCCATTGCTCTTCATTAACAGACAAGAGGCATTTAACATTTTGAACTTTAAGTTCTGAAAGATTTATTTTATAAATGTTGTTTTTCTTCTTACCACTAAATAGGATAGAGCCATCCTTTTGACATATAGCTTTACAACTTTTTTGATTAAAGGTAATATCATAACCATTGTCACTTAATTGACTTATGGACAATAAGTTATGTTTTAGGCCTTCAACAAGTAAAACATTAGTTATAGAGGGAAGTTTACCATTTCCAATAGTGCCAGATCCAATGATCTTGCCTTTCTGGTTCCCTCCAAACTTTACGTCACCTCCAGATCTAAGTTCCAGGCTTTGGAACATAGACCTTTCTCCTGTCATGTGTCGTGAGCATCCAGAGTCCAGGTACCATGACTGGCGCCCGGATATTGCTGCTAAGAACATCTGCAACAGGAATTATTTTGTTTTTAGGTACCCAGATCTTCTTGGGGTTAGTTGGTTTGTAGGTTTGTCTAAACTTCTGTTTTTCAACATAATGTTTATTCTGACTTGCCTTGGGTTTAAACACATAAGTATTCTTTCAGAGCTTGTGTGTTTAATGTCATTTAAGTGACCAAATTTAAATTGAGAATACAGAGGTGTCTTCTTGATGAAAAGTTTGTCAACAGATTTTGGATTACTTCCAGATGAAGATTCATATCCAATACCTCTTATGTTGTTCCCGCTAACACCATAGATCATAGAAGCCATCTTGCTTCTGTCTATGCTCTTAGTAAGGAATCTCTGAAAGCTAGAGTCATATTTTTCTAAAATTTTTTCGCATGACTTAGTCTCAGATTCAGATTCTTGTTGAGTTATTTCAAAGTCATTTTTGATTTTCAGATTAATTTCTTTTTGCTCAACAAGTTCTGTCTTCAGAAGATCAATCTCAGATTCAAGATTGCTTTTCAGCTTCTTGTATTTGAGTTTGATATTGTTATAACTTTTAAGAACTTCTGTTAAAACTTTTATAAGTTCTTCTTTGGTAAGTTTAGCCATTACCTCTTCAGCGTCATCATCAGATTCAGAATCTGATTCATATCCTGAGGTTCCTTCCTTTTGATCTTCTGTGCTGGCCATCAGTGCAACATTAGCACATTCTTCTTCTGATTCAGAAGATGATTCAGAATCATCTGAGTCATCCCATGTTACCATCAGAACCTTCTTCTTTTTGTCAACCTTCTTCTTAGGTTTTTCTCTTTGAAGTTTGGGGCAATCATTCTTATAATGCCCAGGCTCTTTGCACTCATAGCATACAACTTCTTTCTTGCCAGATCTTCTGTGCCCAAAAGATTCCTTTCTATGATCAGATTTTCTGAAGTTGTTGAACTTCTTTCCCTTGTGCTTCCAGAGTCTGTTGATCCTTCTAGACAGCATGGATAATTCATCTTCTTCTTCAGAAGAAGATTCTTCAGAGCTTTCTTCAATAACCTGCAAAGCTTTAGCAGATTTATTAGATTTTAAAGCAACAGATTTACCTTTTTCTTTCTTCTGAGGTTCATCTTCCTCAATCTCAATTTCATGGCTCCTTAGTGAGCTGATGAGTTCTTCTAAAGAGATCTTGTTCAGATCTTTAGCCATCTTCAAGGCAGTCACCATTGGTCTCCATCTGGTAGGTAGACTTCTGATGATTTTCTTTACATGATCTGATGTAGAGTATCCCTTGTCTAGGACCTTTAGACCAGCTGTAAGGATCTGGAATCTAGAAAACATAGTTTCTATATTTTCAGATTCTTCCATTTTGAACGCTTCATACTTCTGTATAAGCGCCAGAGCCTTGGTCTCCTTCACTTGAGAATTTCCTTCATGAGTCATTTTAAGTGACTCAAACATTCCATGAGCTGTTTCTCTGTTAGTAATCTTTTCATACTCAGTATGAGAGATTGCATTAAGAAATATTGTCCTAGCCTTATGGTGATTTTTGAAATCCTTCTTCTGGACTTCTGTCATTGATTTTCTGTCAACTTTCTTGCCATCCTCATTTGTAGGATGTTCATAGCCATCAATAACCAAGTCCCACAAATCAGCATCATACCCCAGGAAGAAACTTTATATCCTGTCCTTCCAGTAATCAAATTTTTCTCCATCAAACATGGGAGGCTTTGTGCTGATTCTATCCCCTTCATATTTGTTACAGTTGGATGTAGATGTGTCACCCATAATGACAAACAAATATTTATCAAAGTAACTTTTCTCACTGGATCTTTACTGACACGGTTAAGTGGTAGCACACGCAGAACCGAAGCTCTGATGCCAACTGAAGGTGAGAAAATTACTTAGAAGGGGGGGTTGAATAAGTATGACAAATAATCAAAGATTTAAACACAGTTATTTTTATCCTGGTTCGTTGAACTCAACTACTCCAGTCCACCCTCTCAAGAGTGATCTGCCTTTCTCAGTCAAGGACTTAATCCACTATTTAACCAAACAAATTACAATAGTAACACCTAAGAACAACTGTTCTTAGTCTTCTCAAGAGCTACTGATCCCAACTGGATCCTCTTAAGGAAAACCTTTTACAATAAATGTAAAACTATTACAAGAGTAAGAATGCTTCTAAGAAGCAGTTATCACAACTGTGATATTTCTCTTAAGTTAAGAACAATGTTACAGCAAAATAAAAATATAAGAGCTTTGAGAGTTTTGCTTTGATGAGTGATTTTTGCAAGTAGTTCGTTGCCGAAGAAGATGGAGTGGACTTCTTTATATAGGCACTTAGATTCATGAAGTCTTCTCAACGTTGAAGACTGTGCTGAAAAGCCTAGAGCCTTTTGTCTTTTCATTGGAGGCTGTGTTGAAAAAGCCTGATGCCTTTTGTCTTCACTTTGCAGAAACTTTCCTTAGAATAGAATGCACAGATAAAACCTTTTTGTCTGTGTTCTTGTGTCTAGCACAAAAGAGGAAAAAGCTGTTGAGATATGCCAACGTACATATTCAAATCTTCTTCACTAAATAAGTTCAGCTATCAACATTAGAGTCTGGATCTTCAGAATCTCCAGAGTAGAGATCTTCTGAATCTTCAGAGTCTTGGGATGTTCTTCAGATTGTGCTGAATCAGAGTATGTGCAGCTTGTGTGCTTGAGCGTGTAATTCTGTCAGAGCAGAGTCTTCTATATCAGATTCTCAATACTTATGCAGCGCAGTATCTTCAGAGTCTTCTGATGACTAAGCTTCTGATCTCTCAGAGTCTTCTATTCTTTAGAGGCTTCTGCTTCAGAATCTTTAGTAAACAGCACTTAGATTCTTCTGGGAGCGGCGTTCAGATCTTCATTTAAGATGCTCTTGAACCTTTGAAGCCTTTCATAATATCATTGTTCAGATTCAAATTTGCTCTTTTAAGAATATTTTCTTTAGTACCTGTAGCAAACAGTCTAGAACAAATTTAGAGTATATAATTCTTGAATACAAAATTCATAAGTGTTATCATCAAAACATAGAGATATAACTAAGAAACAATCTGTGTTCTTACAATGTTGAATTGCCAACATACACATAAGCTATCAAAGTGAAGTGGGTGTTCAAGCTAAAGCACAATCCCGATGGATCAATTGTAATACATAAGGCAAGATTAGTAGCTCAAGTATTTCTTCAGAGAGCATGACTTAACTACTCTGAAGTATATGCACCAGTAGCAAGATTGGAGACTGTCAGATTGGTGGTAGCCTTGGCATGCAAGCAAGGTTGGTCGATATTTCACTTAGATGTGAAATCATCATTTTTGAATGGTTCCCTAGATGAAGTTGTGTATGTCACATGACCTTTTGAGTTTGTTATACAGGAGGAAGCAAGGAAAGTGTGCAAATTGTACAAATCCCTTTATGGTCTCAAACAGGTACCTAGGGCGTGGAACAGGAAAATTGACTCATACTTAGTCAAATTGGGATTAATCAAATGTAGGTATGAGTATGGTATCTATGTACAAGTCATAGCACGAGATATATTCATCATCTACTTATATGTTAATAAATTGCTAGTAACTTAATGAGTTAGTTGAAATTTTGGATATGAAAAACTTGTCTTATTTCCTAGGCATAGAATTTCAAATTACCAAGCAAGGTAAGGTGTTGCACAAAGGAAGTGTGTCAAACAAATACTCAATAGATTCAAGATGGATGATTCGAATCTCGCATCCTCACCTGTTGAACCTAATTTGAATCTAGAAAAGCATGGAGAAGAGGACAATGTCGATGTCACTTTGTTCAAACAAATTGTAGGATCTCTGAGGTATGTGTGCAATAGTATACCTGGTATATAATTCTCAGTTGGATAGGTAAGCAAATACATGGATGAACCAAAAGTGTGACATATGAAGGTTGCAAGAAGAATCCTAAGATACCTAAAAGGATTTATAAATTATGGAATTCTGTTTCTGCGAGATTCTGAAAGCAAAGAAGCTGGGATTAATTGATATTCAGATGTTGATTGGTGTGGAGATAAGGATGATCGAAGAAGCACTCTCGTTATTTCGTTCAATTATTTAGTGCCCCAATCTCATGGTGCTTGAGAAAGCAACTTGCAGTGGCATTACCATCATGTGAGGTTGAGCATTTAGCATGATCCTATGTTGTTTGTCAAGCAATCTGGATCATATTTGTGTTGGATGAGATTGAGGTTGAAGTAAAGATATCTCTGGTGTTGTAGATCGATAACAAGTCCGCCATCAATCTTACAAAGAATCCACTCCTGCATGGAAGGAGTAAGCACATTGAAGCTAGATTTCACTTCCCGATAGAGAAGGTAAATCAAGGTGAACTTGAAGTAAGGCATTTCTCGAGTGAAGCACAGTTGTCCGACATTTTCACCAAAGAATTGAAGATCGACAAATACCTGACTTTGAGAAAGAAATTAGGAATAGTTTATATCGATTATGATTAGTTTGTTTTTGACAACTTGAATTATAATGGGGTATGTTGTGATATAATCCAAGTTAGTTACTTGGTTAACAAATTTGTTTGTTTGTTATGCTAGCTACTTGAGTTACAAGTAACCTATTATATATAAATGCATGTATAGATAACTCACAATATAATAATTCAATACAATTACTTTTTATTCCTTCTTCACCCAAGTGCATTGGCACTAACATGAGTATGATTGATACTTGAAAAAATAGGTATCTGATTTTGAAACCTACTAATTTAAGAAGACTAATTTCACTATCCTCTAATGGAGAGAGACTCATTTAAATGTAAAATAAAGCTCTGTATAAATTGTCCCAACACAAAAATCCTACATAGTAAAATTCAAACTTGATACATTGAAATAAACATTCTCTTAAAATTTTGAAACCATCTAAATATGGTTGTTACTCCTATAGGAGTTATGATAAAATAAAATAAAATAAAGCTGATTATGATATAAGGCATATCTAAGGGAGTGCAAAATATATAAATTATTTAAAAATTGGATCCAATTAAAGAAAGTCGAAAACCTGTCTAGTTTGACCTCATTGTGGTTTTAATTACCTCGTTTGTCATTGTGGTTTTAATTACCTCGTTTGTTCCAAACTTTATAGGGTTTTTTAATATATTATAATTATAGATAATTTTATTTGAAAGTGTTATGATATAGGGATAATTAGATTTTTGTTTAATTTTTGTTTTGTTTTGCATGATTATAGGGTTGATATGTTTGTGCTATTGTTGGGTGTTGCTTATGTGTTTCAAGGGAAAATGATGGTTTGAGTTGAATGCTGTTGTGGTATTGTGTTGTTGTTGTGAAGGAGATGGGAGATTGTGATATAGAGTTTAAGTGATGATTTTGTGCAAAGTTTTATTGTGGCTGAAGGAGTGTTGAAGGAGTTGTATAGAGAATTTGAATTAGGGTGATGGAATTTGGTTGTGCAAAACTCACGTGTGATGGAAAGGGGGTAGTGGGTGTGTGGTATATTTTTTGGTGGAATTTTAGTGTACGTGTATAAAGAGTGTGAAGGTAGATTGTTGGTGTGTAGTGATTGGTTCCTTTTAATTGGAAATTAAGGAAAATAATTACAACATTCAAGAAAAGAAAAAATAGAAAGAAGTTAATTGAGATTGATTTTATATTAAAAACAACATATTTTTTGAAAATTTTCATTTTAAAAGGAAATAATATTTTTTTTGGATTTTTGGATTTTTTAAAATTAATTTAGAGATTAAAAAGACCGAGAAATAAAAATGGTAAAAAAATATTAATAAATTAAAAACAAAAACAAAAACAAAATAAATATATAAAGAGTCAACTTTATACTTTTGATGATTTTTTAATAAAAAAACAAAGGAAAAGAAATTACAATAGGATTTAAACTTGCGACCCTATGTTTGATCTTACTACATTACCAACTGAGTTAATTGAATCATTCAAAATAAAAAGCTTCTTAAAAACATATAAAGAGGAACCCTATGAAAAATTTAGGGTATAACATTGTGTTATTGGATGCATTAAGATGATATGTGTTGATGTTATGGCTTGTTTCCCCTTCCTGTTAAGTTTTTGTTTTTGGCTGAATCATGTCATCCTCGCAAGGCGAGGGAATATCACTCCAGGCGAGCGTTCATGTTGCTGGGATGTGAAGTTTTGTCATGCTCTATAGACAATAGGCTTGCCAGGCGAGAGGTCTCGCGGGAAGCTCGTCAGGTGAGGCAGTGGATTTTTGTGAAGGGAGACTTTATTTTTGTCTCGATTTTGCTGAAAATGCTTTAGTTACTTATTTCCACCATAAAACGGGAATCGTGTTTCCGACTGATATGAGACCAAAGCATTAAAATCATGCATATGTGTTATAAATATTTGATAAAAATGATAAACTCTTATGCTTATGTTATGAACTATATCATAAATTTTCATTTGCTTTGAATGAAAATGGTTGAACTAACTATGATGAAAAGTGAGTTAAACCTATGTTTGTAACTAGGTGAATGAACTAGAAAAATAACTTAGATAATAAAAATGAGTTAGGTGGATATGCTGGAATATGAGGGTACCTTGGTGTGTATCATGGACGAATAGTTGCTTTAATTGAGAACCAATAGGCTTTGCATGGATACATGTTGTGTTATTATGAGAACTTTGGTGAATGTGATTACCTAGTGATTGATGAGTGCAATCAAGTTGATGTTAGAACCTAATCACGTATTTAGAAACAACCCTTGATCATGCACATCCCAATTGAGATGCTTATATAAAGTGGAATTGAGGATGTGGCATCAATGCTTCGAGCCTCATAAATGGGTTTAAATCCCATAGAGGAGAGGTCTCATAAGTGAGTTTGAGTCTCATAGAGACATGGACGCCTAAGTGGGTTTAAGTCCTATAAGGAGAAAGATAATCTAAGTGGGTTCAAGTCCCATACGAGTGACGGTTCTTGAAGTGGATTTGAGTCCCGTGGAGAACCTGAATCCATAAGAAAGTCGAATTATACAAAAACATCAGTGACTCGAGTCTTTCCCTAGACATAGGTCCAGTAAGGAAGAGATGTTTTATGAAGTGTTCCAAGTTGTGGCTTATTGATTTAATGAACTCAAGTTACATGCTTCCATACAATTTGAATATCTCGTAGGTACTTAAGTCTTATTATATTGTGTAAGTGAACACAAGTAGGACCAAATTGAATGACTTAAATTAAGAACTAATAAAAGATCCCTATAAAGCCAAGTGGACTCATAGGATAGGGGAACTCACTAAGATTATTATCTCATCCTATTATTATTGTTGTTTTTAGATGATTCTATGCAGGTGAATGGCAAGGATAAGCTTGTCTGATGATGTTTCAAATACTCTCTTTTGATGATCTTTCGTTGTGGATACTACATGGGTTGATGTGTACACAACTCTTAGTTTTTTATTATGCATCTTTTGTATAGCATATGTCATATTGTGTATTATTCCTTTTGGACATATGTATATATTGATGTCGATAGGAAGTTATGTGTATCAGTATCAAATTACACTATATGTAATATAATTTCTAGATGTATATTATGTGTGGTTGTTTACAACTGGTATCAGAGTAGGTTGATTTTTGACCTTGCTATGAAACATCATAAGTAAAACAATTTCAGTTTCATATGTGTATTGTCATCATTTTCCTTGATGTCATATATTATAGTATTGATTCTGATCAACTTAATACTGTATATATGAAATTTAGGAGTATGAATGATAAATGTAGAGGTCTCTAAAGGCTCAGAATTCAGAATGAGGAGCCAGAACCCACATTTGAAGATAATGGTACTCAATGGTCGCCTCAGTTTCTACGGTTTATGCAACATGTGACGCAACAAACGAATAGTGATTCCCAACCGCCAACTATTCCATAGGTTGCTTTGGGTGGAACCATTAAGGACTTCTTACGGATGAATCCTTCTGAATTCCAAGGTAGTTTAAATTCATTTAAGGCTCATGACTAGTTGTCTAATATGGAGAGAGAGAGAGAGAGAGAGAGAGAGAGAGAGAGAGTGTGTGTGTGTGTGTGTGTGTGTGTGTGTGTGTGTGTATGTGTGTGTGTTTTCATATTGTGCCTTGTAGTGAAGAGAACAAGGTAACTTTTACTTCGCATATGTTAAAGCGTCTTGCTGCTAGGTGGTGGGATAATGCCTCAACCCTTATGACTAATAAGGGAATTCTAAGAGACTGGGAACATTTTGACACTACTTTCCTAAATAAGTATTTTCCAAGTATTTTGAGGACACAAAAAGAATTTGAATTTCAGCAACTTAAGAAAGGTAACATGTCAGTGGCAGGTTATGTTGAGAAGTTTGAGAACATGACTGTCTAATCTAAGCAGGTCATGTATGCACCAGATGAGAGATGTAACGCCCCGATTTTGATTTTCCCAGTTATTTATTGAGTCTTTTATTTAATTGGATGATTATTGTTTTAATTGTGAGATTGGAATATTAATATGATATGTGTTCACATTGTGATATTTTATTAGTTGGAGAATATTTGAGATATTTCCTATTTAAGGTTAAGTTGTATATTTTATGAGAATATGGATTAATAGATGTTTTGAGAGGAAATATAATGGAAAGAATAGAATATAAATATATATAAGAGGAAGTGGAAAGAGAAGGGAGGAAAATAGAAAGAAGAGAAAAAGAAGAGAAAGAAGGAAGAGAAAGAAAGGGAAAGAAAGAGGAAGAAGAGAAAAGAGGAGAAAAAGAGGAAACTTGGAGAATCATCAAGATCAACCCTTAGGAGTCGATTTAATCGGGTAAGGATGTGAAATATTATTATCTTGTCAATGTATGTGATTATGTATGGATTGTTTGGATTGTTTGGATTGTTTGGGTGTTTTTGTGCATTTTCCATTTTTAGGTCGAAATGGATTAATCGTTAGAAATCGAGGTTTTAACGGTTAGAAGTTGGAATAAATGATGTAGATTAGTCGAGAAATGTTAGGCTAAGACTACTGGAGCTTGTGGGAATTTAATCGGGTGATTTTGTAAGTTTTGACATTTTTGGTCAATTGGAGGTTAAGATTTTGGATGAAAATCTGAAGTCGTAGAATTTGCATTTTATGGTCCCAAATTGTTGATATATGATTGGTAATGATGAGTAGGTATTTAATCGGAAGAAAATAATTAAATCGGTCGGGTTTTTGGGGGTTATGGTGCAAACCCGTAGCTGTTTTTCTGAGTTTTTCAAGTGTTAACTGGTTAACCATATACGTTAACCGATTAACACAGTGTTAGGGACCTAAAAACTGAGTTTTTGAAGGTGTTAACTAGTTAACCATATACGTTAACCGATTAACACTGTAAGTGTGAGAAAATATTATTTTCAACACTGAAAACTCATAACTTCTTCACCGTTTATCGGATTTTGTCGTTCTTTATATCAAACTGAAGCTAATAATATGTTCTATAACTTGGTGAAAAGAAATATTATTTTTAGCCAACTTTTAGCCGATTTTACCGATTAATCGAGATTAATTGTTTTAAGTAAGTGAGGCTTAAATAATTAGAGCGTTCGGTTGCGATCGACCTCTTCTTGAATGAGTAACTTGTGTGCTGTTGATTGTATATTGTGGGTAGCCGTATGGCGTGAATCCTAGATTATGAATTGATTGTGAATTATGGTTGTTGGGAAAATGATATGCATTGTTTGAATTAAACGTGAATGCATGATGAGATTGATTGTGAATGTGTATACCTTGTATGAAATGGTATGTGATGAATGCATGAAAAATATATTTGCGAATATGTATGCATTTCAAGAATGTTATGAGTCGTTTTGCATGTGAAGCATCATGATATGCATTCTTGTGTTGATTGATCCCAGTGTTTTCCTTGAAAATCGGAAAACAACTGTTGATCTTCCAAACCTAACTTTGGTGACTCACAGGATCGATCAGATTGATCCTAGGACATGTGCTAGAAGATTTATTTTTTGGTTTTAAGGCTTTTATCCAAGTTCCACACTCGAATAAGGTTGGGATCAACAGAATCCTAAAAGAACATCTATTCGACTACGGGTTGATTTGCAGGTAAAGTAAGGCTTCTAATAAAAAGAAGAAAGTTCGTTGGTAAAGGTGAATTTAGTTTGAGGGCGAAGAGAAAAGCATTACGTAAGGGGGGAAAAAGTAAGGTAAAGAGTAAAAAGGGTAAGGACAATAAAGGCAGTAAAAGACTTTGTAAAACTTAAAGTAAAAACAAATAAATTGCATTAAGTTTAAAAGATGGTGTGTTTACATCACGTACATTCTCCTTGATACTCTTTTCTCTACACTCGGATACTTTGAGTAAATTTAGGAGTGACTTGCACAAATAGTAAATTACAACACACTTTGGATGTGTCTAAGACACTCTATTTATAGTAACAAAAAATAACCTCTAATAACTTCCAACATAATCTCCTTCCGCCACTTGTCTTAAATGCATGGATCCATCATTCATAAGGTGACACGTGTTTCCCTCCATTTTCCACAAAAAACCGCTCCCTCCAACATTCAAATTTCAAATACTTCGACGCACCATTCGTTATTGGCAGGCGGTCGAACCCTTGGCCTCGGGGTGGGTCTTTCGACTTAGCTTCTTCTTCCTTTCGACCATTTTGTTGTATTCAAGGTATTCTCCACCTCTTTATTTGGGAACCTTCTTTCTAGCTGAAGCGTCGAATTTAGGAGCTA
Organism: Lathyrus sativus; assembly: GCA_963859935.3. NCBI lineage: Eukaryota > Viridiplantae > Streptophyta > Magnoliopsida > Fabales > Fabaceae > Lathyrus > Lathyrus sativus. The sequence continues at coordinate 4,723 of CAWUDS030001729.1, read as the reverse complement.
ACACCCGTGTAGGATCTGCAGAAACCTCGTGTGCCCATGCGGGGTGTGAGCGATGGTTTATAATTGATTCCGCGTAGAATCTGCAAAACGATTGTGTGCCCATGTGGGGTGTGAGCAATCGAATTGTGTGCCCGTGTGGGGTGTGAGCAATCCTGAAACATCGTGTGCCCATGTGGGGTGTGAGCGATGGGTGAACATCGTAGGCCCGATGGGGAGTTACTTCGGTAACGAGCGATGGTTCCATTTAGTTCTTCAATTGAACCTGCTGAATGAGTCGGTACCGCATTTGCATCTGCATAGAGTCGTGAGTCGGTCTCTATGAGTTGCATTTATCATCTGTATGATTGAGATTTGTGAATAAACATAATTGTAAATGTTTATGTGAAAATGATGTGAATTGTAGAAGCATGATTGATGAATATGCTTAGTTGTGTGTGTGTGTGTGTGTGTGTATATATATATATATATATGTATATATATATATATATATATATATATATATATATATATATATATATATATATATATATATATATATATATATATATATATATATATGTATATATATATATATATATATATATATATATATATATATATATATATATATATATATATATATATATATATATATGTATATATACATATATATATATATATATGTATATATACATATATATATATATATATATATATATACATATATATATACATATATATATGTATACATATATATATATATATACATATATATATGTATACATATATATATATATATACATACATATATATATGTATACATATATATATATATACATATATATATATATATATATATATATATATATATATATATATATATATATATATATATATATATATATATATATATATATATATATATATGTATACATATATATATATATATATATATATATATATATATATATATATATATATATATATATATATATATATATATATATATATATATATATATATGCATTGTGATGTATATGATGAATTGCGAATAATGCCTGAGAATATAATAGTGAATATATATATATATATATATATATATATATATATATATATATATATATATATATATATATATATATATATATATATATATATATATATATATATATATATATATATATATATATATATATATATATATATATATATATATATATATATATATATATATATATATATATATATATATATATATATATATATATATATATATATATATATATATATATATATATATATATATATATATATATATATATATATATATATATATATATATATATATATATATATATATATATATATATATATATATATATATATATATATATATATATATATATATATATATATATATATATATATATATATATATATATATATATATATATATATATATATATATATATATATATATATATATATATATATATATATATATTATATATATATATGCATTGCTTGGTAAGTGTGATAATGATGTTGAAAATAGGTATATGTGATAGAGTCGTATACACTGGGGTAGAATGACTGAGATTTCGTTCCTAGTGGAATAATTACTGGGGTAGAATAACTGAGATGTTGTTCCTGGTAGGGCATAAGCGATGTATCCATAATCCCAAATGGGGATTGATGAGAATTGAAGGGTTGTATATGAGTCACACGACATAGATAGGATTGTTGTATGAAGTATGCGTATGTGTGTGAATTGTTGAATTGAGAAATTGGGATGTAGGCATGATGAAATATGCTTGGTAATTATCCATATTTGTGTATATATATATCGTAATGAGTTATAATTGAACTGTGGTGAGAAAATGTGGAATATATGTATTGTGTACTTGTGCATTCACATATGATTATATGCATTGTTATTATGATAATATTTCTCACCCTTCCGCTGGAATGGTGTCCTATATGACATCGTGCAGGTATCGAGGAGTAGTACTGCTCGTAGTTACGAAGTCGTTATTGGTGTAGCTGTTTAGTAGTTTAATTACGTTGGGTCGAGTCATGCTCTGGTTATGTAACACTGGGATCGCTTGGTTTATGTTTTAGAGATATGTTATGTACTATACGCAATGTTCTTATATTTATTGAAATATTGTGATGTTGGCCTCAGTGCCTAAGTGATGTTGACTTACGTGATGAACATGAATGTTCTGTTAAGAGGATTATGAATATGAAATGAATATGCTGCTACATGCAAAGTGAAAACTGAATAGCATGACTATTTATTAAAGTGTTAAAAAAAAGAATGGTAAATGTTTTGTGTTTTTTTTAAGTGATGTGTGACACCCTAGTTGTGAATGCATGGCAATTTTACTCTGATTATTTATGATTATTTCGTGGGGTTAGAAGGGTGTTACAAGAGATGGAAGGTGGATTAGTTTATGTTTGGATTAAGAAGTGAAATTGAAGAGAATTTACTACTTATGGTGAATTGTTGAGACACTATTATGTGGCAGAGAATAGTTTAAAAAGGGTTCAAGAAAAAAGAGATCAGAGTAGATTTGGTCATAAAGAGCAAGGATGACTAAGTCACCAGTTTAGGCCTAAGCCTCATAAAGAGTTCATAATGCAAGATCTGTTCAACCTCCTCTTTGTCAGATGTGCAAGAAGTTTCATTTTGGGAGATGTTCTAGAGGGGTGTTTAAGTGTTATTTTTTCCAGAAAAAAGGTCACATGGCTAAGGATTTCCCTCAAAGGAACGATCTGATGCAAGGGAAAAGTATTGGTCGAATTTGTACTCTGGATGCTAAGAAGGAAAAATTGAATAATGATTTAATAGTTGGTATGTGTCACTTGAATAACCATCCATGTTTTGTATTATTTGATTGTGGAGCGACTCACTCTTTTATATCGAACTAGTGTATAGAGCGTCTTGGGTTTAGAACAATTCCTTTATCTATTCCGATGACGGTGACTACCGCCACGAATGATATTGTAGAGACGTAGTGGATATGTGAAAATTATTCACTATCGATGAACAATTGAATATTCCAAATTGATATTATATGTTTACCACTTAAGAAGATTGATGTATTATTGAGAATGGATTAGATTTATGCCAATTCAATGTACATTGGTTGTGAGGAGAAGGCAATTTATATTCCAACCAAAAGAGATACTCCTAATGATGTGATAACTACTTTCCTTAAAGGTACGGTTAGCATGGCCAATCTTTTATTTGAGCAAGAAAGGTCTCTTCTCTTAATTCTCACCAAGTTATCAAGTGAAGGATTTAATTTTGCACAAATCCCTATATTTTGCGACTTTCTCGAAGTTTTTCCCGAGGGCGTAACTTCTCTTCCTCCAGAAAGAGGAGTGGAATTATCTATTGATCTTGTGCCAAGAACCACTCTTATCTTAGTTGTCACATACCACATGTCACCAATGGAACTTAGAGAATTAAAGATCTAGTTAGAAGATTTACTGCTTAATTATTTCATTTGTCCAAGTGTTTCATCATAGGGAGCCCCAGAGTTATTAGTGAAGAAGTAGGATGGTGGGATGTGTTTGTGCATTAATTACAGACAGCTGAATAAGGTTACCATTAAAAAAAAGTATCATTTACCCTAGATAGATGATTTGTTAGATCAATTGAATGAAGCATGTTTATTAACGAAGATTGATTTGCGATCGAGATACCATCAGATCCGAGTTAAAAGTTCTGACACACTAAAGACTGCATTTAGAACCCAATAGGACTATTACAAATTCCTCGTGATGCCATTTGGAGTACAAATGCACCTGTTGTATTTATAGATTATATGAACCAGATATTCCAACCTTGCTTTGACCATTTCTTGGTGATATTTATATATGACATCCTTATATATTCTCGTACTGCACAAGAGCGTAAGGAACATTTAAGGATTGGTCTATCGGTACTGCAAGAGAAGCAACTTTTTTTCAAAGATGAGAAAGTGTTAATTTTGGTTAATTAAAGTTAAATTTCCTGGTCACGTGATATCATAGGGAGGTGTGGCTATAGACCCATCTAAGGTCAAAGCAGTTATGGATTGGAAAAGGCCAAAGAATACTTCTAAAGTTAGAGGTTTTCTAGGATTGACGGGTTACTATAGGTATAGGACGTTTATCAAGGCATTATCGCAGGTTGCTTTACCAATTTTTGACTTATTCATAAGGAGACTTCTTTTAACTGGGATGCAGAGTGTGAGCAAAGTTTCTTCAGGTTAAGAAGAGAAGTTGACTACTGCGCTGATGTTGATTATTTAAGATCCTTATGGACCATAGGAAGTGTTTTGTGATGCCTCTAAGAGAGGACAATGTGGAGTGTTGATGCAAAATGGTCAAGTTGCAGTATATACATCTCGGCAACTTCAAATAATCATTATATACGATTGAAGAAAAAAAATGTACACACATTTAATTCTTTCAATTAAATTAAAAATTTTGTGATATTTTTTTCCAAATATATTTGGGTAAGGAAACATATATAATAATATTTGAGAGTCTATCACAACAAATAATGTCAATAATTTTAGGTTTTATATATTTTGTGGTGTCTTGGATTCGAACGCGAGATCTTTATATTCGTGTGTGTGAGTTTATTTTGATAGTTATTGTCTTGTCAATAAACAAATAAAAAAGATAATAAATTTTTATATTATTTGATTTTTATAAATTTATATGTTCATTTTTCTCATAAAATAAA
>CAWUDS030001727.1:0-25974 GCA_963859935.3 Lathyrus sativus | reverse complement strand
CACAAAACCTACGGTTTATTAGGCCAATCCCGCATCATATTCACGCCCTAAATCACAAATTTCCCTACAATTATCCCAAGGCATTAGAGTTACTCATTATCTAATATTCCTATCCCTTCAAGGTTAGACAAATAACAATTCATGCTTTTGGCCACGAAGGACTAACTTTTCCTTTTTCCCTAATGAATTCCACGGTTAGATTCACAATAATAGATTTAGGCAACGAAGGCCAAAGATCACTATTTCTCATATCTACCCTCAAAATCCCTTAAACCTTAAATCGATCTTAAATACATTGAAAGTTACACATGGAAAATCATGAAGGTAATAATCCCCATACCTTAATCGTCGATCCAAAGCCTTCACAAATCTTTCAGGGAATCTCTCGAAGCTTCTGCCTCCAATCCTCTCTTCAGAGCTCTGGCCTCAATACATTTCACGGTCTAACAAATGAATCCTAATCCCTTTCCAATTTCCTTTTTGTTAAACCTAGTATTGGGCCTCACAATTGGGATTTCTCCATAATACCCTCATTAACTCCACTGAATTTTCCCAATTTCCCTTATTCATCTTATATTTATTTTAATTCATAATAATATTAATAAATTCATATTACATACTGTTATTCAAAATAACTAACCCCAAAAATGCACAATTCTCAATAATCTACAAAACCACCAAAAAATGAATATTCTCAATTAAATAAATTAATTAAAATATTCCAATTAAATTTGGGGTGTTACACCATCACCATCTTCAACCTTCAAAATCCAATCTTCACTACACAAAGGCACCTCAATTCACCTTCAACTATAAAAAACTTCATCTGCAAAACAACAACTCACAGCAACAAACTTATCACAAACACAACCATTCATAATCACTCACCTCAAATACAACAATGCAACATATAATGAAACAAACATAACAAAAATCACACGTGGTGGAAGAAGAAGAGAAGTATAACACAATGTAAAAATTGTTTACCTGAAATATCTTCTTCAAATCTTTATTTCGCAAGTGAGCCTGCCCTCTCCTTCCATTCTTTGAGTTCATCGCACCTGTTGATTGAAGATTCGAAATACTATTGTTGAATTTGGTTTGAGTGAAGTAATAAGAGTAAAGCATGTGAGGGTTCTTGGTATTGTAACCGCCGCAGCCGCGGCGTGAGGCTTGCCAGTGCGGTAGAGCAATTTGTTTGTCGGCATCGCATTTGAGTGAAGAAGAAGAGGAACATAATTTTTGTGACATGATGCAGATTTGTTGTTTTAAAAAAACCCTTCTCTTATGTTCTCTTGGGCTAGGCCCATGGATCTTGGTTGCACAATATACACACCTCATACCCACGATCCACACTTCCCTCTCTTCTCTTTTATATTTTCTTGTTTTTTAATGTTTAATGTCTTTATCTTATTTTTTCTAAAGATTATAATCTTTTATTTTATTTTATTTTGTCTAATTTAATTATTAGATCGTTTCCAATTTAATCATTATTCTTTTTTTTTGTTTACTTTTGTTTTTTTTTAACCTTTTGGTGATCATTTGGGGTTGATGAAATCTTAAGCATCATTAAGTAATGATCACCAGGTTGATTGAATCTTCAATACTTCAAACTTTTTGATGAATGATCATTGGATCATTCTTGAAACTTTGAGGTATTGATAGGTTGCACTTGGTTGATCATATTTTGAATCTCTTGATGATAGATGAGCCCATAGTGCCAATTTGAGTTTGCTTTCTATTTTCTCACTGTGTTACATGTTTTAGGAGAATAACTTTGTGTTTTTTCTCTAACATGTTTGAAGGCATATATTCTTATTGACCGACCTCAGATAGGTGTGGCTTCTACATATGTCCCCTTACAATTTTTTAATATGGCGCTAAATTGTCTCGATTTGATTAACCGATCATCCGATCACTAACCACTAACTTCTAAATTTTACATTATCGCACTTTAATTCTTGTAATTTATCTTCTCATCATTTACATTTCAGAATTTACTTCATTGCTCATTTATCATTCATGCCCTTACTTTATGTCCTTTTCTTCTTTTTTGATATTTATTCCTTATCTTGTAAAATCACAAAAACATGATAAAATGAAAAGACCAAAAATATGATTCTCTAATGGTGTCCTAAAGAATTGACTGTGGACTATGCAAATGACCTTAACATCTTGGAGTATTCTAGACATTTTGGACCTTGTACTCGACCCTAATAAAAGGAGACTTGGACTTGGATTCTTATTTTCATTGCTTAGCTTAGGACACTTTGCGCACACACGACTTTTTCTTGGGCTACCTGACAACAAGAACATTTACTTCTTGCAATACTTCCCTAGTATTTTTGATGTACCCCTCTCCCCTTTTGATGTACTTTCTTTACTTTCCCGTTTTTTTGTTTGGTTATGGTTTCGTTTACTACATGTCCTTAGGAATTAGGATCTACCTCGCCACTTTCTCAAACCCTTGATCCAACGTTAAGTGGTATTTTCTTAATAAAACTCTTGATCCAATGTCAAGCGGCACTTTTCTCAATAAACTAAAAAACACAATAAAATATGATTAGGATTGCGCGTCACGAGACTTAAGTGATGGAGAAGGAGTGAGAATTGAGTTTTTCTTCCCTTAATCTAGGTATTTTGGACACAAGACGCTTGACTTGATAGTCTGAAATATTCACCTCTACCCATAGTCTTTAGTTCAATCTTAATTAAGAACAACCTTCTTTTCAAAAACCTAAAAGCAACATCAACTCATCAAACTCTTTTTCTCGTCGTCATGCGATCTTTCAAATTCCTTTTTCAAGGTAAAATCAATCAACACACTCATTTTCTACCCCAAACTACGAATGCTTTGATTTCTTTATTGCACTATGAGGATACGTAGGCACGAGATTGCGAAGTCTTAGCGAGCACCTTAATGAAAAACCAACCATTTCGCATTTTAGCATGTAACCCTTAGATAACGATACGCATTCTTAGACAACTTAGATGGTTCTCGTTGAATATAATAGATGTGAGGGTACTAATATCTTCCTCTTGCATAACCGACTTTCGAACCTGATATTGGTTGCGATGATCATATCCTATCCTTTTTTTGTGGGTTTTATCGATATTTTTCATTTCCCTCTTTAGGAATAAATAAATTTCAGTGGCGGCTCTGTTAAGTCTATCCCTCGAACGTACGATTGCACACCGTCGTTGATGTTTCTTTGAAACTTTCAAATGTAGTGATGGTTTTGCCACGAACAAAGCAGTGATGATTGACGCTAGGGGTGGCAAAATGGATGGATTTGATGGATATGGATTGGATTGTTACTGGATGGATCAAAACAATTCATTAATCCATTAACAATCCACTAAACTCTCTTAATAAAAATCCAATCCAATCCATCCATTAAAAGATAAAATCCATCTAATCCATCCATTAACATATTTCTAATGGATGGATATCCATCCATCCAAAAAATTAATTTAAAAATTATTAATTATTTTTTAAATTTCATAGAAACATAATTTAAATATTTTAAATTATTTTTTAAATTTCGTAAAAAAACTTAAATTTCACAAAAAAATTAATATTCTTAATTTAATATGTAACAACATAATATTCAATGGATTTATAAAATGAGATGGATGAATTGAATCCATCCATATGAGTTAGTGGATGGATTGAATCAAATCCATTAAATTATTTTTTGTCTTATAATCCCTCTTAAACATATTATATCATGTTATAGATGAACTTTTGTTCATTGAAAGAGAGAAGAAGAATGATTGTGAGAATGTACAAGATTTTCTTGCCAAGCATTATACTTTTTCAAAACTACATTACATGAGTGCAGTTACTCTTATACTAATTGTTCCCACGAGTTAGTTACAATTTATATTAGAGTTAGTTACATACAATAAAAACAATAACTAAATCGATAACTGTTTATAACTTCTTCAACTAACATTTTTCAACTAGCCTATGTAATGTATCCTCTAATATCCAAATCCCACGATTTGTATTTTACCCTCAATTAATTTTGAATGGGTTTGTTAAAGGTTTTTACATTTGAACAATATTACTCTTTCTATATTTTATTTTAAGTGGTATTGATATTTTTACATATAGATACTGTTTGACATGACACATTTTGAATTTATAATTTATAGTTTATATAATTAAGAATTATCTTTTTATCACAAGTTTATGGTTTATTTTATTATTTTTTCTTACACTTTTATCTTTATTATTTTAACTAATACTTATTTTTACCTTTTATAATTTATTTTAATTTAAAATAAAACAATTATAAATTAAATATAAAGAAATGTCATTTTACATTTATAAATTACTTGAACGGTTATTTTTACCAAACACTTCAATTAACTTATAAATTATCAGTTCTTAGTCATCGACTATAAATTATAAACAATCAGTCGTTAAACATCAATTATAAACTATAAACTATCAACTAATTTATAAATCAAACGTTACTTTTACTTTAAAAAAAAAAGTCATATTAAAAATCCAAATTTATGAATGGTTTTATAAGATTGAGTTTTGTTAATAGGATAACAATAAATTAAAAAAATAAAAAATAATTGAAAATAATAAATATTAAATGCAGAAAAATTAAAATGATATTAATAATTTATTGATAGTGAAAAATAACAATAAAAAAATGGGGAAAATATACAATTATTCAACTAATCAAAGGATGTACATTACTAAGATTAATAAAGTATGTAGATAATTAATCAATGATGATATAGACATATGCATGTGGCTTGATGTAGAATTACATGTAAAGACAAAATAATACGCAAGCCATGAAGCCAATAATTCATAAATCACTATCTTGTGGTTTTGTAATTGTCGATTATGGTTGGGAAATTTAGTTGAGTAGAGACAAAATGTGAACCCTGAGATTCGTTCTTACTTGCTAGATAATGAAACTCTCATCTTGACTTTGGAAGCAAGTTGATCAAAGTAAACGCACATGAATGCTATGAATGACCTCTAACCAATATTTATGATGATAAATAAGGGGTTTTTAGGCCACATATTATTAGGATTGTCTTTGAGGGCGTACAGAGCGGTATATAGTACAAAATTTCATAATATTTTATGATTAATCTAGGATAAAAAAGACTTTTGTACACATATTTTATAGTTAAATAGAGTCTCGTAAAATATTTACGGCTAAAATGAAATTAATTTTAATTTCTTACACCGGACCTCTCAAAAATTTGAGACGACTCTGCATATCATATCATATCAAATAAAATTCTAATTTTATAATGACTACAAATTTTTCTATCCAAAACTTGTAAGGTTATATCCCAAATTTAAGACCACAAATGCAATGAGAATTGAATGTTCGGGAGGTTTGTTTAAAAGGGAGAAATGACCATCATTTTTGTGATCTTTTAAGTTTCCTGTGTATCAATCTATCTCTCCCTCCCCCATTTCCATTGTTGTATGTCTCAAATATATATATATATATATATATATATATATATATATATATATATATATATATATATATATATATATATATATATATATATATATATATATATATATATATATATATATATATATATATATATATATATATATATATATATATATATATATATATATATATATATATATATATATATATATATATATATATATATATATATATATATATACTATTATTTTTCCTCTGTCAGAATTTCAAGAGACTCACACAATTACATTTAATAGACACAAGTAATGAATTGATGGTCATTAGTAGAATAACAATTACAACCGTCCATTAGTGATGAAGGTCATATCAATCCATGATTTATGGAAGAATGATGTGTTGTGAATAGAATGTATTGAAACAAAATATAAACGGTTTCTTTATATTCAAGAAACACATAAGGGTTACGGTTAACAAAGAAAACAAGAAATAAGAACAAGAAGAAACAATAAGGATTGGTTATAAACTGATGTTCTTTCCTTTATCTATCAAACAAGATTACAAGTATACAAGAATAACAAATAACCTCTCTCTTTAATTAGGATTTTATCTTCCTATGTTTCCTTATACAAGATGAGAGACTAGCATGCTATTTATAAGAAAAATAACACACTAACTTAATGGTTTTTTTTAACAATTATCCATTACAAACTAACTTAGGTTACAAGATAACTTAAACAATTGGGCTTACAAGTAAGGCCCAATTCAACATGCTAACAAACCTAACAATATTGACTAATGCATGTTAGAACAAACTTCGCCTACAACACACATTACTCCGATAGCATACTAGAGTTCAATCCAATATCTCACAAGTCTCCACCTTGGATCTAACTCTATAAAATCAAGAAACTAGATTTCTTCATGCAGCTTTATCAACTGCATACAGTGGAAAAACTTACAACTGGGCAACGTCTTGGTGATCATATCAGCAACATTATGATCTGTCAAAACCTTCAGCACCTGGACTTCTCCACGCTCGATTACCCCTCTGAAGAAATGCATTCTCACATCAATGTACTTGGTTCTCTCACGATAGGTTGAATTCTTCGACAAGTGTATTGCAATTTGACTATCACATTTAACATTGATAACTCGACCATGAAGTTTCAGCTCCTTTGCAAAATCTTCAAGCCACAATGCTTCCTTCACAACTTTAGTTAGGGAGATATATTCCGCTTCAGTGGTTTATAAGGCAACGACCTTCTGAAGTGTTACTTTCCACCTGATTGTTGTCCCAAACATAGTGAACACATATCCAAAAATAGATTTTCTAGAATCTATACAACCTGCATAATCAGAGTCGACATATCCTTCAATTGTTGCTTTACTATTTTTACTCAAGGCTCCACCATAAATTAGAACTCTATTCAGAGACCCATTTATGTACCTTAAAATCCACTTCAATGCTTGTCAGTGAGCCTTTCCAGGATTCACCATGTACCTGCTTACAAGACTTACTGCATATGTTATGTCGGGTCTCGTACATACCATATCATACATCAAAGAACCCACTATATTAGCATATTGAGTGCTATTCATATAGGCTCTTTCGATATCAGTGATGGAACACTGATCTATACTTAGCTTGAGTTGAGGGTTTTTCGGAGTCACGACAGGCTTTGAATTCGACATACCATACTTTTTGAGAATCTTCCGTAGGTATGCCTATTGAGATAAGCATAATTTCGACTACTTTCTATCTCTTCAGATGTCAATCCCAAGAATCCTGGACGCAGCTCCCAGATCCTTCATACCGAACTCATTACTGAGTTCAGCCTTCACCCTCATTACATCTACGACATTGTTGCTTGTTATTATAATATCATCCATATAAAGCAACAAAATAACAAATGAATTACCAGGTCGAAATCTGAAGTAAACACAGTGGTCGAACTGACTTCTAATGAAACTTATGCGTGCCATGAACTTGTCGAATCTCCTATTCCACTGTCGAGGAGATTGTTTCAGTCCATATAAGGATCTATTCAGTATGCACATATAATCTTCCTTCCCTTTTTCGACATACCCTTCAGGTTGCCTCATAAGGATTGTTTCATCTAGATCACCATACAAGAACGCAATCTTCACATGCATCTGTTCCATTTCAAGGTTGAATTGTGCCACTGTGGCAAGCAGCATTCGAATGGATCTGTGCTACGCAACAGGAGAGAACACATCATTCAAGTCGACACCTTCTTTTTGAGTGAACCCCCTAGCGACCAATCTTTTCTTGTATCTCTTCGACGTCACTCTTTCGATCCCTTCCTTAACTTTGAAAATCCATTTACAGCTGACTAACTTGGCTCCAGTAGGTTTCTTGATCAGTTCCCAGGTGTTGTTATCATAAAGAGATTTCATCTCATCATCCATGGCCTTCAGCCATTCAGTCTTCTTTCGACTCCTCATAACTTCCTTATAGTCTCTAGGTTCTTCGTCTAGAACCTCACTTGCAGAGATTAAGGCATAAGCTATAAGATCTTCATATCCAAGTCTTTGAGGTGGCTTGATGACTCTCCTCGACCTGTCTCTTGCTAGCATGTAGTTATTATCTGTATCCTCATCTTCGAAAACATCTTCTGCATCTTCTTTGACTTCATCTAGGATATGCAATTCAGCTTCAACATGCTTCACCTCAACAGGAATCTCTCTATGTTCCAGCTCTTTATCAGCATCATCAGTTTTCTTGAAAGCCATCTCTGTTTCATTGAAAACTACATCTCAACTGGTGATATAACTCTTGTGACCTAGCTCTAGGCACCATAGCCTATAAGCTTTGACTCCTTCCGAATATCCCATGAACATGCATTTCAGAGCTCTAGGTTCGACCTTGTCTTGCCTAATATGAGCATAGGTCACACATCCAAATACTCTCAGTCAGTCGAGACTAGGTGGATGTCCCGACCAAATTTCTTCAGGTGTATTCATTCCCAAGGCAGTCGAGGGACATCTATTTATCAGATAGGCTATTTTCGGAACAACCTCCACCCAAAACACCTTCTTCAATCCAGCACTAACCAACATGCATCTAACCCTTTCAAGGATTGTTTGATTGAATCTCTTAGCTAAGCCATTTTGTTTAGGAGTACCTGCTACAATCTTATGCCTTGCAATCCCAGACTCAACATAGTAACTATCAAACTCTTCGTTGCAGAACTCAAGGCCATTGTCGGTTCTCAACCTATTAACCTTTTGTCAGTTTGAGTTTCGACCAGAACCTTTTAACTTTTGAAATTATCAAAAGTTTCATCCTTCGTCTTCTGGATGAATACTCATAGCTTTCTGGAATAATCATCAACGATGGATAGAAAATACCTTGCACCTGAGTGTGAAGGATTCCTTGCAGGCCCCCAAAGATTAGCATGAATGTGATCCAGGGATCCATGTGTTCTTTTCTTGCCTTTGTTAAACTTTTCCCTGCGGGATTTACCAAATACACAAGATTCACAAAAGTCCAACTTTTTGACTTTTTCACCTCCTAGCAGGTTCTGCTTCCCCAATTCGATCATGCCTCTTTCATTGACATGGCCCAATCTCATATGCCATAATTCTGCCTTCGACACAGGTTTCATGGATGAAACATTTGTTGAACCACTTACAACCTCCGCCTCAAGGGTATACAAGCCTTGTTTCTTCACGCCTCTCAAGACTTCCTTCAACCCTTTCATGACTCTTAGGATACTTTTCTCTCCTTGAAAAACATATCCATTCCTGTCGAATTCACCAAGAGAAATCAAATTTCTCTTCAAATCAGGTACATACCTGACTTCAGTCAATAACCTTATTGACTCATCATGGAGCTTGAATCTCACAGATCCAATGCCTGCAATTTTGCAAGATTTGTTATTTCCTAGCAGCACCGATCCACCATCTTGATCACATAGCTCCTCGAACAATTCTCTGTTTGGAGTCATGTGCCAAGTGCAACTTGAATCCATAATCCACTATTTTCTCGAGTCACCACTTGAGACCACAAGAACATCAGATGAGTCGAAGTCATCTTGAACAATGGTTGTGTTGCCATTATCCTTACTTCCATGATCTTTCAGACATTTAGAGGACACCTTTCTTGTGTGACCCTCCTTCTTATAATAATAACATCGAATACCAGATGTTTCACCATTATAAGACTTCTGCTGACTTTTACCTTTCTTCTTGTCGAACTTACCATCCTTTCGCAAGAATTTTCCCTTAATGGCCATACCTTCGCCCACCGTCGAAGGTTTATGCTATTTTCGTTCGTTCAAGTCCTTAGAATACAAGGCTAATTGAACTTCTTCAAAGCTCAGGGACTCCCTTCCATACAATAGAGTTTCTTTGAAGTGAGCATGTGTTATGGGCAAAGCACACAACAACAACAACAGTGTTTGATCTTCATCATTGATCTTCACATCAATATTTTCAAGATCAAGAATTAGCTTGTTGATCATATCCAACTGCTCAGCCAACACTTTGTCTTCACTCATCTTGAATGAATACAAATCTTGCTTCAGGTAGAGTCGATTCACCAGAGAGTTGGTCATGCACAAACTTTCAAGTTTCACCCATAACCCCGATGTTGTAGTCTTCTTTGATACATGTCGAAGAACCTTATCACCAAGGCTCACCAATATTGCACTGTGGACTTTCTCAATCATGGCCTTCTTTTCTTTTTCCATTAACGCAGCGTCCATGGTTGTCTCTCCCTTCAACGTTTCCAAACAACCCTGCTGAACCAGTAGGGCTTTCATCTTCTAGCGCCACAGGCCGAAGTTGTTCACTCCGGTGAACTTTTTAATCTCATACTCTGTTGAAGGCATCTTCTCTATGCTCACCGCACCAATTTGTTGTGAATAGAATGCCTTGAAACAAAATATAAATCGTTTCTTTATATTCAAGAAATACACAAGGGTTAGGGTTAATAAAGAAAACAAGCAAGAAGAACAAGAAGAAACAACAAGGATTGATTATAAACTGCTATTCTTTCCTTTATCTATCAAACAAGATTACAAGTATACAAGAATAAAAAATAACCTCTCTCTCTTGAATTAGGATTTTATCTTCCTATGTTTCCATATACAAGATGAGAGACTAGCATGCTATTTATAAGAAAAATAACACACTAACCTAATTGGATTTTTAACAATTACCCATTAAAAGCTAACTTAGGGTACAAGTTAACTTAAAAAATTGGGCTTACAAGCAAGGCCCAATTCAACATGCTAACAAACCTAGCAATATTGACTAATGCATGTTAGAATAAACTTCGACTACAACATGCATTACTCCGACAGCATACTAGAGTTTGATCCAATATCTCACATGATGTAACCGATAAATCATAACTTCACAATCGGTGAATGACCTTCAACGTCTTTATTGCCTTTGGGTTGATACTCTTGAGTGGTGAGACAAAGTCCTACACCCGGACTTGAGTGAACTTAATATAAGATAGTGATATGTTCAAAGAGGCTTATAGGGGGTGGAATCCCGACCAAGCTGACTTGAAAATCACGCTCAATTGAGGCCCTCTCGAAAGTTGTATTGTTGAACGAGTCCTTAATCGTGAAAACATGCACTATATTCGATGTTGGAGCCTATGATATTGAGGACCGTAGTTACCTTAACCCCACTTTGGCCTTTATTAGGACGTAGTGCGAGGCTATGAGGGGGTACCCCCGAAATAGTGTTACGCGATACTACACTCAAAAGAAGTTCTCTTAAGAATATTATTAACCCCCGAGTACTTGGGAAGTTGATAATATCCGAAAGATGGGCTAACGACTTTGGGAACCTTATTAGAACCTTGTTCTGCAGGTACAATAAACCTTTAGTCCACAACCTTTGGGAATGGGTATACCCTTTGACTCCATGCTCGTTGCAAACCTAGGGTCTCCCTTATTTGTTTATCTTTATGTCCTTATGTGCTTACTTGTGTTTGTTGCATTCATGAAGCATCACATTGCATTAGGTTTCATGGGATTCCTAGTTTATTTATAAATATTATATAAACCAATATGGGTTACAAAAAAAAATAAAAATATTTTGAAATATTCTTTTAAGAGTCCTAACTTGGATGGCCTAAGGAAATAGGAGTTCAAATTGAAGAAAAACTCAAAAAAGGACAAATACGAGGGCTTCTCTTATCATGAAGGATCATTAGAGGTTCAAAAGACTTTCACCAATATTGAAGGTCCAAATAAACAAGGACTTCCTTCCAACAAGAACAAAAGAAGAGATGGAGGATTTATCACTAAGAACCATACATAATAGACTATAGTAGGTGTAAAAAATTAATTCTATTTTATTTTTCAACTCCAACAAAATTTTTAGGTTTTTCCCCATTAAAAAACAAAGATAAAAGACTATAGTCCATGACATATTTTTTTAAATAATATAGGTAAAAATTATAATTAAATAATGAAGCTCAAACTTATTTATGTTTACCTTTTTCACATCGAATTATGGTAAATTAGATGTAAATATATTCAATATATTTCTTCTCCATCACCAAATTTCATGTTTCTTCGTCAGTAAGCCACAAAGTTAAAAAACCATAAATGAATGTAAAATATTTTAGGTTTTTTCTTCACCATCCCAGAGTCTTAGGTTTTTTATCACTAAGAACCATACATAATAGACCATAGTAGGTGTAAAAAATTAATTCTATTTTATTTTTCAACTCCAACATAAAATTTTAGGTTTTTCCCCATTAAAAAACAAAGATAAAAGACTATAGTCCATGACATATTTTTTTAAATAATATAGGTAAAAATTAAAATTAAATAATGAAGCTTAAACTTATTTATATTTACCTTTTTCACATAGAATTATGGTAAATTAGATGTAAATATATTCAATATATTTCTTCTCTATCACCAAATTTCATGTTTCTTCGTCAGTAAGCCACAAAGTTAAAAAACTATAAATGAATGACAAATATTTTAGGTTTTTTATTCACCATCCTAAAGTATTAGGTTTTTTAATCACTAAGAACCATACATAATAGACAATAGTAGGTGTAAAAAATTAATTCTATTTTATTTTTCATCTCTAACATAAAATTTTAGGTTTTTCCCCATTAAAAAACAAAGATAAAGACTATAGTCCATGACATATTTTTTTAAATAATATAGGTAAAAATTAAAATTAAATAATGAAGCTCAAACTTATTTATATTTACCTTTTTCACATCGAATTATGGTAAATTAGATGTAAATATATTCAATATGTTTCTTCTCCATCACCAAATTTCATGTTTCTTCGTCAGTAAGCCACAAAGTTAAAAGATCATAAATGAATGTAAAATATTTTAGGTTTTTTCTTCACCATCCCAGAGTGTTAGGTTTTTTTATCACTAAGAACCATACATAATAGACTATAGTAGGTGTAAAAAATTAATTCTATTTTATTTTTCAACTCCAACATAAAATTTTAGGTTTTTCCCCATTTAAAAACAAAGATAAAAGACTATAGTCCATGACATATTTGTTTAAATAATATAGGTAAAAATTAAAATTAAATAATGAAGCGCAAACTTATTTATGTTTACCTTTTTCACATCGAATTATGGTAAATTAGATGTAAATATATTCAATATATTTCTTCTCCATCACCAAATTTCATGTTTCTTCGTCAGTAAGCCACAAAGTTAAAAGACTATAAATGAATGACAAATATTTTAGGTTTTTTCTTCACCATCCCAAAGCATTAGGTTTTTTAATCACTAAGACCCATACATAATAGACTATAGTAGTTGTAAAAAATTAATTCTATTTTATTTTTCATCTCCAACATAAAATTTTAAGTTTTTCCCCATTAAAAAACAAAGATAAAGACTATAGTCCATGACATATTTTTTTAAATAATATAGGTAAAAATTAAAATTAAATAATTAAGCTCAAACTAATTTATATTTACCTTTTTCACATCGAATTATGGTAAATTTGATGTATATATATTCAATATGTTTCTTCTCCATCACCAAATTTCATGTTTCTTCGTCAGTAAGCCACAAAGTTAAAAAACCATAAATGAATGTAAAATATTTTAGGTTTTTTCTTCACCATCCCAGAGTCTTAGGTTTTTTTATCACTAAGAACCATACATAATAGACCATAGTAGGTGTAAAAAATTAATTCTATTTTATTTTTCAACTCCAACATAAAATTTTAGGTTTTTCCCCATTAAAAAACAAAGATAAAAGACTATAGTCCATGACATATTTTTTTAAATAATATAGGTAAAAATTAAAATTAAATAATGAAGCTTAAACTTATTTATATTTACCTTTTTCACATCGAATTATGGTAAATTAGATGTAAATATATTCAATATATTTCTTCTCTATCACCAAATTTCATGTTTCTTCGTCAGTAAGCCACAAAGTTAAAAAACTATAAATGAATGACAAATATTTTAGGTTTTTTATTCACCATCCTAAAGTATTAGGTTTTTTAATCACTAAGAACCATACATAATAGACAATAGTAGGTGTAAAAAATTAATTCTATTTTATTTTTCATCTCTAACATAAAATTTTAGGTTTTTCCCCATTAAAAAACAAAGATAAAGACTATAGTCCATGACATATTTTTTTAAATAATATAGGTAAAAATTAAAATTAAATAATGAAGCTCAAACTTATTTATATTTACCTTTTTCACATCGAATTATGGTAAATTAGATGTAAATATATTCAATATGTTTCTTCTCCATCACCAAATTTCATGTTTCTTCGTCAGTAAGCCACAAAGTTAAAAGATCATAAATGAATGTAAACTATTTTAGGTTTTTTCTTCACCATCCCAGAGTGTTAGGTTTTTTTATCACTAAGAACCATACATAATAGACTATAGTAGGTGTAAAAAATTAATTCTATTTTATTTTTCAACTCCAACATAAAATTTTAGGTTTTTCCCCATTTAAAAACAAAGATAAAAGACTATAGTCCATGACATATTTGTTTAAATAATATAGGTAAAAATTAAAATTAAATAATGAAGCGCAAACTTATTTATGTTTACCTTTTTCACATCGAATTATGGTAAATTAGATGTAAATATATTCAATATATTTCTTCTCCATCACCAAATTTCATGTTTCTTCGTCAGTAAGCCACAAAGTTAAAAGACTATAAATGAATGACAAATATTTTAGGTTTTTTCTTCACCATCCCAAAGTATTAGGTTTTTTAATCACTAAGACCCATACATAATAGACTATAGTAGTTGTAAAAAATTAATTCTATTTTATTTTTCATCTCCAACATAAAATTTTAAGTTTTTCCCCATTAAAAAACAAAGATAAAGACTATAGTCCATGACATATTTTTTTAAATAATATAGGTAAAAATTAAAATTAAATAATTAAGCTCAAACTAATTTATATTTACCTTTTTCACATCGAATTATGGTAAATTTGATGTATATATATTCAATATGTTTCTTCTCCATCACCAAATTTCATGTTTCTTCGTCAGTAAGCCACAAAGTTAAAAAACCATAAATGAATGTAAAATATTTTAGGTTTTTTCTTCACCATCACAGAGTCTTAGGTTTTTTTATCACTAAGAACCATACATAATAGACCATAGTAGGTGTAAAAAATTAATTCTATTTTATTTTTCAACTCCAACATAAAATTTTAGGTTTTTCCCCATTAAAAAACAAAGATAAAAGACTATAGTCCATGACATATTTTTTTAAATAATATAGGTAAAAATTAAAATTAAATAATGAAGCTTAAACTTGTTTATATTTACCTTTTTCACATCGAATTATGGTAAATTAGATGTAAATATATTCAATATATTTCTTCTCTATCACCAAATTTCATGTTTCTTCGTCAGTAAGCCACAAAGTTAAAAAACTATAAATGAATGACAAATATTTTAGGTTTTTTATTCACCATCCTAAAGTATTAGGTTTTTTAATCACTAAGAACCATACATAATAGACAATAGTAGGTGTAAAAAATTAATTCTATTTTATTTTTCATCTCTAACATAAAATTTTAGGTTTTTCCCCATTAAAAAACAAAGATAAAGACTATAGTCCATGACATATTTTTTTAAATAATATAGGTAAAAATTAAAATTAAATAATGAAGCTCAAACTTATTTATATTTACCTTTTTCACATCGAATTATGGTAAATTAGATGTAAATATATTCAATATGTTTCTTCTCCATCACCAAATTTCATGTTTCTTCGTCAGTAAGCCACAAAGTTAAAAGATCATAAATGAATGTAAAATATTTTAGGTTTTTTCTTCACCATCCCAGAGTGTTAGGTTTTTTTATCACTAAGAACCATACATAATAGACTATAGTAGGTGTAAAAAATTAATTCTATTTTATTTTTCAACTCCAACATAAAATTTTAGGTTTTTCCCCATTTAAAAACAAAGATAAAAGACTATAGTCCATGACATATTTGTTTAAATAATATAGGTAAAAATTAAAATTAAATAATGAAGCGCAAACTTATTTATGTTTACCTTTTTCACATCGAATTATGGTAAATTAGATGTAAATATATTCAATATATTTCTTCTCCATCACCAAATTTCATGTTTCTTCGTCAGTAAGCCACAAAGTTAAAAGGCTATAAATGAATGACAAATATTTTAGGTTTTTTCTTCACCATCCCAAAGTATTAGGTTTTTTAATCACTAAGACCCATACATAATAGACTATAGTAGTTGTAAAAAATTAATTCTATTTTATTTTTCATCTCCAACATAAAATTTTAAGTTTTTCCCCATTTAAAAAACAAAGATAAAGACTATAGTCCATGACATATTTTTTTAAATAATATAGGTAAAAATTAAAATTAAATAATTAAGCTCAAACTAATTTATATTTACCTTTTTCACATCGAATTATGGTAAATTTGATGTATATATATTCAATATGTTTCTTCTCCATCACCAAATTTCATGTTTCTTCGTCAGTAAGCCACAAAGTTAAAAAACCATAAATGAATGTAAAATATTTTAGGTTTTTTCTTCACCATCCCAGAGTCTTAGGTTTTTTTATCACTAAGAACCATACATAATAGACCATAGTAGGTGTAAAAAATTAATTCTATTTTATTTTTCAACTCCAACATAAAATTTTAGGTTTTTCCCCATTAAAAAACAAAGATAAAAGACTATAGTCCATGACATATTTTTTTAAATAATATAGGTAAAAATTAAAATTAAATAATGAAGCTTAAACTTATTTATATTTACCTTTTTCACATCGAATTATGGTAAATTAGATGTAAATATATTCAATATATTTCTTCTCTATCACCAAATTTCATGTTTCTTCGTCAGTAAGCCACAAAGTTAAAAAACTATAAATGAATGACAAATATTTTAGGTTTTTTATTCACCATCCTAAAGTATTAGGTTTTTTAATCACTAAGAACCATACATAATAGACAATAGTAGGTGTAAAAAATTAATTCTATTTTATTTTTCATCTCTAACATAAAATTTTAGGTTTTTCCCCATTAAAAAACAAAGATAAAGACTATAGTCCATGACATATTTTTTTAAATAATATAGGTAAAAATTAAAATTAAATAATGAAGCTCAAACTTATTTATATTTACCTTTTTCACATCGAATTATGGTAAATTAGATGTAAATATATTCAATATGTTTCTTCTCCATCACCAAATTTCATGTTTCTTCGTCAGTAAGCCACAAAGTTAAAAGATCATAAATGAATGTAAAATATTTTAGGTTTTTTCTTCACCATCCCAGAGTGTTAGGTTTTTTTATCACTAAGAACCATACATAATAGACTATAGTAGGTGTAAAAAATTAATTCTATTTTATTTTTCAACTCCAACATAAAATTTTAGGTTTTTCCCCATTTAAAAACAAAGATAAAAGACTATAGTCCATGACATATTTGTTTAAATAATATAGGTAAAAATTAAAATTAAATAATGAAGCGCAAACTTATTTATGTTTACCTTTTTCACATCGAATTATGGTAAATTAGATGTAAATATATTCAATATATTTCTTCTCCATCACCAAATTTCATGTTTCTTCGTCAGTAAGCCACAAAGTTAAAAGGCTATAAAAGAATGACAAATATTTTAGGTTTTTTCTTCACCATCCCAAAGTATTAGGTTTTTTAATCACTAAGACCCATACATAATAGACTATAGTAGTTGTAAAAAATTAATTCTATTTTATTTTTCATCTCCAACATAAAATTTTAAGTTTTTCCCCATTAAAAAACAAAGATAAAGACTATAGTCCATGACATATTTTTTTAAATAATATAGGTAAAAATTAAAATTAAATAATTAAGCTCAAACTAATTTATATTTACCTTTTTCACATCGAATTATGGTAAATTTGATGTATATATATTCAATATGTTTCTTCTCCATCACCAAATTTCATGTTTCTTCGTCAGTAAGCCACAAAGTTAAAAAACCATAAATGAATGTAAAATATTTTAGGTTTTTTCTTCACCATCCCAGAGTCTTAGGTTTTTTTATCACTAAGAACCATACATAATAGACCATAGTAGGTGTAAAAAATTAATTCTATTTTATTTTTCAACTCCAACATAAAATTTTAGGTTTTTCCCCATTAAAAAACAAAGATAAAAGACTATAGTCCATGACATATTTTTTTAAATAATATAGGTAAAAATTAAAATTAAATAATGAAGCTTAAACTTATTTATATTTACCTTTTTCACATCGAAAAATGGTAAATTAGATGTAAATATATTCAATATATTTCTTCTCTATCACCAAATTTCATGTTTCTTCGTCAGTAAGCCACAAAGTTAAAAAACTATAAATGAATGACAAATATTTTAGGTTTTTTATTCACCATCCTAAAGTATTAGGTTTTTTAATCACTAAGAACCATACATAATAGACAATAGTAGGTGTAAAAACTTAATTCTATTTTATTTTTCATCTCTAACATAAAATTTTAGGTTTTTCCCCATTAAAAAACAAAGATAAAGACTATAGTCCATGACATATTTTTTTAAATAATATAGGTAAAAATTAAAATTAAATAATGAAGCTCAAACTTATTTATATTTACCTTTTTCACATCGAATTATGGTAAATTAGATGTAAATATATTCAATATGTTTCTTCTCCATCACCAAATTTCATGTTTCTTCGTCAGTAAGCCACAAAGTTAAAAGATCATAAATGAATGTAAAATATTTTAGGTTTTTTCTTCACCATCCCAGAGTGTTAGGTTTTTTTATCACTAAGAACCATACATAATAGACTATAGTAGGTGTAAAAAATTAATTCTATTTTATTTTTCAACTCCAACATAAAATTTTAGGTTTTTCCCCATTTAAAAACAAAGATAAAAGACTATAGTCCATGACATATTTGTTTAAATAATATAGGTAAAAATTAAAATTAAATAATGAAGCGCAAACTTATTTATGTTTACCTTTTTCACATCGAATTATGGTAAATTAGATGTAAATATATTCAATATATTTCTTCTCCATCACCAAATTTCATGTTTCTTCGTCAGTAAGCCACAAAGTTAAAAGACTATAAATGAATGACAAATATTTTAGGTTTTTACTTCACCATCCCAAAGTATTAGGTTTTTTAATCACTAAGACCCATACATAATAGACTATAGTAGTTGTAAAAAATTAATTCTATTTTATTTTTCATCTCCAACATAAAATTTTAAGTTTTTCCCCATTAAAAAACAAAGATAAAGACTATAGTCCGTGACATATTTTTTTAAATAATATAGGTAAAAATTAAAATTAAATAATTAAGCTCAAACTAATTTATATTTACCTTTTTCACATCGAATTATGGTAAATTTGATGTATATATATTCAATATGTTTCTTCTCCATTACCAAATTTCATGTTTCTTCGTCAGTAAGCCACAAAGTTAAAAAACCATAAATGAATGTAAAACATTTTAGGTTTTTTCTTCACCATCCCAGAGTCTTAGGTTTTTTTATCACTAAGAACCATACATAATAGACCATAGTAGGTGTAAAAAATTAATTCTATTTTATTTTTCAACTCCAACATAAAATTTTAGGTTTTTCCCCATTAAAAAACAAAGATAAAAGACTATAGTCCATGACATATTTTTTTTAAATAATATAGGTAAAAATTAAAATTAAATAATGAAGCTCAAACTTATTTATATTTACCTTTTTCACATCGAATTATGGTAAATTAGATGTAAATATATTCAATATATTTCTTCTCTATCACCAAATTTCATGTTTCTTCGTCAGTAAGCCACAAAGTTAAAAAACTATAAATGAATGACAAATATTTTAGGTTTTTTCTTCACCATCCTAAAGTATTAGGTTTTTTAATCACTAAGAACCATACATAATAGACAATAGTAGGTGTAAAAAATTAATTCTATTTTATTTTTAATCTCTAACATAAAATTTTAGGTTTTTCCCCATTAAAAAACAAAGATAAAGACTATAGTCCATGACATATTTTTTTAAATAATATAGGTAAAAATTAAAATTAAATAATGAAGCTCAAACTTATTTATATTTACCTTTTTCACATCGAATTATGGTAAATTAGATGTAAATATATTCAATATGTTTCTTCTCCATCACCAAATTTCATGTTTCTTCGTCAGTAAGCCACAAAGTTAAAAGATCATAAATGAATGTAAAATATTTTAGATTTTTTCTTCACCATCCCAGAGTGTTATGTTTTTTTATCACTAAGACCCATACATAATAGACTATAGTAGTTGTAAAAAATTAATTCTATTTTATTTTTCATCTCCAACATAAAATTTTATGTTTTTCCCCATTAAAAAACAAAGATAAAGACTATAGTCCATGACATATTTTTTTAAATAATATAGGTAAAAATTAAAATTAAATAATTAAGCTCAAACTAATTTATATTTACCTTTTTCACATCGAATTATGGTAAATTTGATGTATATATATTCAATATGTTTCTTCTCCATCACCAAATTTCATGTTTCTTCGTCAGTAAGCCACAAAGTTAAAAAACCATAAATGAATGTAAAATATTTTAGGTTTTTTCTTCACCATCCCAGAGTCTTAGGTTTTTTTATCACTAAGAACCATACATAATAGACCATAGTAGGTGTAAAAAATTAATTCTATTTTATTTTTCAACTCCAACATAAAATTTTAGGTTTTTCCCCATTAAAAAACAAAGATAAAAGACTATAGTCCATGACATATTTTTTTTAAATAATATAGGTAAAAATTAAAATTAAATAATGAAGCTTAAACTTATTTATATTTACCTTTTTCACATCGAATTATGGTAAATTAGATGTAAATATATTCAATATATTTCTTCTCTATCACCAAATTTCATGTTTCTTCGTCAGTAAGCCACAAAGTTAAAAAACTATAAATGAATGACAAATATTTTAGGTTTTTTATTCACCATCCTAAAGTATTAGATTTTTTAATCACTAAGAACCATACATAATAGACAATAGTAGGTGTAAAAAATTAATTCTATTTTATTTTTCATCTCTAACATAAAATTTTAGGTTTTTCCCCATTAAAAAACAAAGATAAAGACTATAGTCCATGACATATTTTTTTAAATAATATAGGTAAAAATTAAAATTAAATAATGAAGCTCAAACTTATTTATATTTACCTTTTTCACATCGAATTATGGTAAATTAGATGTAAATATATTCAATATGTTTCTTCTCCATCACCAAATTTCATGTTTCTTCGTCAGTAAGCCACAAAGTTAAAAGATCATAAATGAATGTAAAATATTTTAGGTTTTTTCTTCACCATCCCAAAGTGTTAGGTTTTTTTATCACTAAGAACCATACATAATAGACTATAGTATGTGTAAAAAATTAATTCTATTTTATTTTTCAACTCCAACATAAAATTTTAGGTTTTTCCCCATTTAAAAACAAAGATAAAAGACTATAGTCCATGACATATTTGTTTAAATAATATAGGTAAAAATTAAAATTAAATAATGAAGCTCAAACTTATTTATGTTTACCTTTTTCACATCGAATTATGGTAAATTAGATGTAAATATATTCAATATATTTCTTCTCCATCACCAAATTTCATGTTTCTTCGTCAGTAAGCCACAAAGTTAAAAGGCTATAAATGAATGACAAATATTTTAGGTTTTTTCTTCACCATCCCAAAGTATTAGGTTTTTTAATCACTAAGACCCACACATAATAGACTATAGTAGTTGTAAAAAATTAATTCTATTTTATTTTTCATCTCCAACATAAAATTTTAAGTTTTTCCCCATTAAAAAACAAAGATAAAGACTATAGTCCATGACATATTTTTTTAAATAATATAGGTAAAAATTAAAATTAAATAATTAAGCTCAAACTAATTTATATTTACCTTTTTCACATCGAATTATGGTAAATTTGATGTATATATATTCAATATGTTTCTTCTCCATCACCAAATTTCATGTTTCTTCGTCAGTAAGCCACAAAGTTAAAAAACCATAAATGAATGTAAAATATTTTAGGTTTTTTCTTCACCATCCCAGAGTCTTAGGTTTTTTTATCACTAAGAACCATACATAATAGACCATAGTAGGTGTAAAAAATTAATTCTATTTTATTTTTCAACTCCAACATAAAATTTTAGGTTTTTCCCCATTAAAAAACAAAGATAAAAGACTATAGTCCATGACATATTTTTTTAAATAATATAGGTAAAAATTAAAATTAAATAATGAAGCTTAAACTTATTTATATTTACCTTTTTCACATCGAATTATGGTAAATTAGATGTAAATATATTCAATATATTTCTTCTCTATCACCAAATTTCATGTTTCTTCGTCAGTAAGCCACAAAGTTAAAAAACTATAAATGAATGACAAATATTTTAGGTTTTTTATTCACCATCCTAAAGTATTAGGTTTTTTAATCACTAAGAACCATACATAATAGACAATAGTAGGTGTAAAAAATTAATTCTATTTTATTTTTCATCTCTAACATAAAATTTTAGGTTTTTCCCCATTAAAAAACAAAGATAAAGACTATAGTCCATGACATATTTTTTTAAATAATATAGGTAAAAATTAAAATTAAATAATGAAGCTCAAACTTATTTATATTTACCTTTTTCACATCGAATTATGGTAAATTAGATGTAAATATATTCAATATGTTTCTTCTCCATCACCAAATTTCATGTTTCTTCGTCAGTAAGCCACAAAGTTAAAAGATCATAAATGAATGTAAAATATTTTAGATTTTTTCTTCACCATCCCAGAGTGTTAGGTTTTTTTATCACTAAGACCCATACATAATAGACTATAGTAGATGTAAAAAATTAATTCTATTTTATTTTTCATCTCCAACATAAAATTTTAAGTTTTTCCCCATTAAAAAACAAAGATAAAGACTATAGTCCATGACATATTTTTTTAAATAATATAGGTAAAAATTAAAATTAAATAATTAAGCTCAAACTAATTTATATTTACCTTTTTCACATCGAATTATGGTAAATTTGATGTATATATATTCAATATGTTTCTTCTCCATCACCAAATTTCATGTTTCTTCGTCAGTAAGCCACAAAGTTAAAAAACCATAAATGAATGTAAAATATTTTAGGTTTTTTCTTCACCATCCCAGAGTCTTAGGTTTTTTTATCACTAAGAACCATACATAATAGACCATAGTAGGTGTAAAAAATTAATTCTATTTTATTTTTCAACTCCAACATAAAATTTTAGGTTTTTCCCCATTAAAAAACAAAGATAAAAGACTATAGTCCATGACATATTTTTTTAAATAATATAGGTAAAAATTAAAATTAAATAATGAAGCTTAAACTTATTTATATTTACCTTTTTCACATCGAATTATGGTAAATTAGATGTAAATATATTCAATATATTTCTTCTCTATCACCAAATTTCATGTTTCTTCGTCAGTAAGCCACAAAGTTAAAAAACTATAAATGAATGACAAATATTTTAGGTTTTTTATTCACCATCCTAAAGTATTAGGTTTTTTAATCACTAAGAACCATACATAATAGACAATAGTAGGTGTAAAAAATTAATTCTATTTTATTTTTCATCTCTAACATAAAATTTTAGGTTTTTCCCCATTAAAAAACAAAGATAAAGACTATAGTCCATGACATATTTTTTTAAATAATATAGGTAAAAATTAAAATTAAATAATGAAGCTCAAACTTATTTATATTTACCTTTTTCACATCGAATTATGGTAAATTAGATGTAAATATATTCAATATGTTTCTTCTCCATCACCAAATTTCATGTTTCTTCGTCAGTAAGCCACAAAGTTAAAAGATCATAAATGAATGTAAAATATTTTAGATTTTTTCTTCACCATCCCAGAGTGTTAGGTTTTTTTATCACTAAGACCCATACATAATAGACTATAGTAGATGTAAAAAATTAATTCTATTTTATTTTTCATCTCCAACATAAAATTTTAAGTTTTTCCCCATTAAAAAACAAAGATAAAGACTATAGTCCATGACATATTTTTTTAAATAATATAGGTAAAAATTAAAATTAAATAATTAAGCTCAAACTAATTTATATTTACCTTTTTCACATCGAATTATGGTAAATTTGATGTATATATATTCAATATGTTTCTTCTCCATCACCAAATTTCATGTTTCTTCGCCAGTAAGCCACAAAGTTAAAAAACCATAAATGAATGTAAAATATTTTAGGTTTTTTCTTCACCATCCCAGAGTCTTAGGTTTTTTTATCACTAAGAACCATACATAATAGACCATAGTAGGTGTAAAAAATTAATTCTATTTTATTTTTCAACTCCAACATAAAATTTTAGGTTTTTCCCCATTAAAAAACAAAGATAAAAGACTATAGTCCATGACATATTTTTTTAAATAATATAGGTAAAAATTAAAATTAAATAATGAAGCTTAAACTTATTTATATTTACCTTTTTCACATCGAATTATGGTAAATTAGATGTAAATATATTCAATATATTTCTTCTCTATCACCAAATTTCATGTTTCTTCGTCAGTAAGCCACAAAGTTAAAAAACTATAAATGAATGACAAATATTTTAGGTTTTTTATTCACCATCCTAAAGTATTAGGTTTTTTAATCACTAAGAACCATACATAATAGACAATAGTAGGTGTAAAAAATTAATTCTATTTTATTTTTCATCTCTAACATAAAATTTTAGGTTTTTCCCCATTAAAAAACAAAGATAAAGACTATAGTCCATGACATATTTTTTTAAATAATATAGGTAAAAATTAAAATTAAATAATGAAGCTCAAACTTATTTATATTTACCTTTTTCACATCGAATTATGGTAAATTAGATGTAAATATATTCAATATGTTTCTTCTCCATCACCAAATTTCATGTTTCTTCGTCAGTAAGCCACAAAGTTAAAAGATCATAAATGAATGTAAAATATTTTAGGTTTTTTCTTGACCATCCCAGAGTGTTAGGTTTTTTTATCACTAAGAACCATACATAATAGACTATAGTAGGTGTAAAAAATTAATTCTATTTTATTTTTCAACTCCAACATAAAATTTTAGGTTTTTCCCCATTTAAAAACAAAGATAAAAGACTATAGTCCATGACATATTTGTTTAAATAATATAGGTAAAAATTAAAATTAAATAATGAAGCGCAAACTTATTTATGTTTACCTTTTTCACATCGAATTATGGTAAATTAGATGTAAATATATTCAATATATTTCTTCTCCATCACCAAATTTCATGTTTCTTCGTCAGTAAGCCACAAAGTTAAAAAACCATAAATGAATGTAAAATATTTTAGGTTTTTTCTTCACCATCCCAAAGTATTAGGTTTTTTTATCACTAAGAACCATACATAATAGACCATAGTAGGTGTAAAAAATTAATTCTATTTTATTTTTCAACTCCAACATAAAATTTTAGGTTTTTCCCCATTAAAAAACAAAGATAAAAGACTATAGTCCATGACATATTTTTTTAAATAATATAGGTAAAAATTAAAATTAAATAATGAAGCTTAAACTTATTTATATTTACCTTTTTCACATCGAATTATGGTAAATTAGATGTAAATATATTCAATATATTTCTTCTCTATCACCAAATTTCATGTTTCTTCGTCAGTAAGCCACAAAGTTAAAAAACTATAAATGAATGACAAATATTTTAGGTTTTTTATTCACCATCCTAAAGTATTAGGTTTTTTAATCACTAAGAACCATACATAATAGACAATAGTAGGTGTAAAAAATTAATTCTATTTTATTTTTCATCTCTAACATAAAATTTTAGGTTTTTCCCCATTAAAAAACAAAGATAAAGACTATAGTCCATGACATATTTTTTTAAATAATATAGGTAAAAATTAAAATTAAATAATGAAGCTCAAACTTATTTATATTTACCTTTTTCACATCGAATTATGGTAAATTAGATGTAAAT
>CAWUDS030001725.1:0-75924 GCA_963859935.3 Lathyrus sativus | reverse complement strand
CTCTGAAGAGACTAATTATTAATAAAAGAGACAGACCAATATCAATAAGTGCAAGAGAGGATATTTTGGTAACATAATAATTGTTCAATTGATGTTAGAAGACAAAATATAAAATTGAGATATTTTATATCTGTCTGGGCTTCGCTTGGGGTTTTCCAGGCGAACCAAAGGCGAGCTAGCCTCGCTGGCTGCTCGTTGGGCGACCATGACAACATGCAGAGTTTTTATTTCTTGTTTTTCCCATATCTTGAGAACCATAACTCTGATTGAGGCACAACCGAAAACTCTGGAGAGCTACTTCAATGCTCTACATGATAGTGAGGTAGAAGCATGTGCTTATGCCATTGTTTGATAGCATAGGAATAATTGAAATGAATATGAAATAATATGTGAACGGGTGAAGATGAACACCTAGTATTTTTGATGACAACATGAGAATTGGTTTGATATTTGGTGAGGAACCTTTGTTCCAAAATTCCTATTTGGTATGGAGCTTAACTCCGAAAGTCCTATTTGTTGTGAGACCATGAATTAACCAAGGATTCTTGGGGGAGAATGGTAATGTGTATGTTTATGATTTATATGTTAATATATGTTATATATTGTTGTTTTGCTTATGTAATGCATTTCATAATCTATATTTGGATTATTGTTGTATCTTGTGATTGTATTAGTCATGTAATAACATGCTTAAAACACTATGAAGATGAGTAAGGAAACCTAGGCACGTAACTAGGTAAATTGATTTAAAAAATAACTAGGTTACAAGTATGATTTAGTTAACACTAGAAGATGATGTTCATGCAATCAGATACCTAGGTGAGTGTCATGGATGAATGGTCACCATAGTTGCAAGTGTGATGTATTATATGGAACATGGATTGTTTTGTGTGATTAAAGTGGATGCGATCACCTTGTGATTGTCGAATACAATCATGTTATGTTATATTTTATCATGTAGTCAAAAACAACTCTCTATTTGTGTCGTCCCAAGAGTGATGCTTATGTAGAGCTCCTTTGGGACGTACACATCATTACTTTGACTTGGATTTGAGTCCCAAAGATGATGGATCCTTAAGTGAGTTAGAGTCCCATACGAGTATAGATTTTAAGTCCCATAGGAAGTGGCGATTCTCAAGGTTGAGGAGTCCCTTAGAATCTGAAGTCCATGCGTATGTCAAAGTATGATACAAGGATCAGTGACCTGTGTTGATAACTCTAGACGTAGGGTTGGTCGGGGAAAGGTGCCTTGGTACGGTTTCCGAACTAGTGATTGTTTGAGTTGATGAACTCAAGATACATGTTTCCATACATTGTGAGTTTCGTAAACTCTTCCAAACATTGTGAGTTTTGTAAACTCAAGTCTCATTCCCTTTCCCCTTTGACTTGAGTTATAATTTGATTAGAACTCTGTAGAGCCGAGGGAACTCATATGATATGGGAACTCACTGAGATTATTATCTCACCTCAATATTGTTGTTATTTTTTCAGGTATTGTTTGCAGATTTAACTTACAAGAAGAGTTGGGCAAGGATGTTTCATGGGAAGCTTTTATTGGGATCTTCCGCTGTGAATCTTGTACAATGTCAGATATTGTACCTAGATCTTAGATTTCATTTTTGGCACTTTCCATATCTTGTACCATAGGTTGTATTTATTGTTTTGTAAATGGTCAAATATGTAAATGATGCTAATAGGCACTTATGATTGGACAAATAATAACACTTGTATGATATATATATATATATATATATATATATATATATATATATATATATATATATATATATATATATATATATATATATATATATATATATATATATATATATATATATATATATATATATATATATATATATATATATATATATATATATATATATATATATATATATATATATATATATGAATGAGGATCAACTTACTCCAAGAGTAAGCTTTTTTAACTTACTCTACATCATAGTCTTTGAATTGAATCTAATATAGTTGTTAAATTAGCATTTTTAATAATAATCATTCGATTAAATCTAATTTAAAGACTATGACTGTGGATTAAGTTATAAAAACTTACTCTTGAAGTAAGTGGATCCTCAATATATATATATATATATATATATATATATATATATATATATATATATATATATATATATATATATATATATATATATATATATATATATATATATATATATAGTGTAACAAAAAGAAAGCATAAAAAGGGAGAGAGAGAGAGAGAGATCCAAGTGAAGTATGTTTTCAATTTCTCAGGGTTTGTTATATTGATTATGTAGCTGAGTAACTATAGACAAACCTAACCACGCTGACTCAGCACAATTAATTACATCAATTATACAACTGAGTTAGAATTTACAAGGACTCCTCTAATAATATATATATATATATATATATATATATATATATATATATATATATATATATATATATATATATATATATATATATATATATATATATATATATATATATATATATATATATATATATATATATATATATATATATATATATATATATATATATATATATATATATATATATATATATATATATATATATATATATATATATATATATATTTTATATTGAATTTTAATGTATAGGATGTGGAAAGTTTTATATATATATATATATATATATATATATATATATATATATATATATATATATATATATATATATATATATATATATATATATATATATATATATATATATATATATATATATATATATATATATATATATATATATATATATATATATATATATATATATATTTCTAAATATATTTATTTTCTTCTGCATTTAGTTTGTAATTAAATTAATTTTTAGAATAAAATGTTAAATTATTAGGGATAAGTATCAAGTATATGTTACTTTTAACTTTACATTAAAACCTATAGCAATTGGTCCATAAAATATTAACTTAAAGATTAATTAGTGAAATTTTACTAAACCACTCATTGCTTATTCGAGTATTGATTAACTACAAATAAGTGTGTTGTTTTTGGATTTTTGGTTCGGTGATTAGAGAGTTAGTTAGGGAAGTTAGAATATGTAACAAACTTCAAGTTAGAGTGCGTAACAACTTGACATACCATGTATAAATCTAACGCTAGAGTAATCTCAAATGTAATGAATGCATTATCAAATCAAGAAGAACTTGTTCAAACTTTCTCTCTTTGTCTCCTATGCATTGTTGTTCATTCAATATGGTATCATATGTTCAAAGGAACCTATTTATGATGCATTATCATCTTCATATTCTTCGATCATGATCCATGATTCAAAGAAGTTTTATTTTCTGATTCCACTTTTTGAAAATCACGTTCTACATCAAGTTTCAAGAAAGTTTCAATGGTGGATTTAGAGAATTCACCTCATGATTCACAACATTGTAGTTCACTTATCTCAATCTAATTCAAGAGAGTTTGCATTTTCAAGATTTGGAAACACATTTGTGTCAAAAATTTTAATCAAGCTCAAGAAAACAATTTATTGTTATGGAACCAACAAGTTAAAGGTGTCATCCTCTCTTACAAACTCCACAAAATGGTGGCAAATCCTGATATCCCTCCTATGTTGAAAACATAAAATGATAGGATTTCTAATGTACTTTTTGAAAACAATGAATCTTGTATAATTCAAGATCAAGATTTGGACAAGATGCGTAAACACTTCAATTCTCAAATGAAAGCTCTAATTCATCAGCTGAGGTCAGAACTGAAGACCATCACAAAAGGAAATCAATCGATTTCAGAGTATGCTTTTCATTTTCATGCTATAGCTGGTTCACTTCTAAGTTTTTTGTGAAAAAGCTTACCATCCCTAAATATTTATTTGGTATTGAAGTACACTACTGTTGAATAGTAAGTCAAATTCAAGTTGTAATTGGTTTGAATATAGATTGCATTAGAGTTTCATTTGGTTGTGATTTTCATTTGAGGGTGTGTATATAAACTAAAGTTGTAATTCAATTTTAGTAGTTATAACTATTTTCATATAGAAAATAAAAATTTAGTTACAGTTCTCTCTCTTCTTCTCTCTCTCTCTCTCTCTCTCTCTCTCTCTCTCTCTCTCTATATATATATATATATATATATATATATATATATATATATATATATATATATATATATATATATATATATATATATATATCCCTAAATATTTATTTGGTATTGAAGTACACTACTGTTGAATAGTAAGTCAAATTCAAGTTGTAATTGGTTTGAATATAGATTGCATTAGAGTTTCATTTGGTTGTGATTTTCATTTGAGGGTGTGTATATAAACTAAAGTTGTAATTCAATTTTAGTAGTTATAACCAGTGTTTTAAAAATCGGACCGGTCATTAAACCGGTGAGGATACTGGGTCACTGGTTTATCGGTTGAACCACTGGGTCACTGGTCGAACCGCATGACTAAATCGGATTAAACCGGATAACTCGGTTGAATAGACCTGTCATTATATAGATATAAAACCGGTCGAACCGGATGATTCAGTTTCTAAAAAAATATAACTAGTACTTAAATTTTTAAAAAATATCATATCATAAATTCACAAGTTCATAATTTAAATTTAAATTTTAAACAAATGTATTACACATAACAAAATAATACAAAATTACAAAATAATTGCAGTATAATCTAATTTTAAACTTTTTTTTTAATTTTTATAACTTTTGTATTTAAATTTTAATTAAAAAATTAAAAATGCATTAGAACCGGTCCAACCCTAAACCCGGTTTTTTCCGGTCCAACCCGGTTTTTTTCCGGTTTTTACCGGTTTGATGACACAGACGATCAGACTAGTAAACCAGACCGGTTACTAGTCCGATTCCCGGTCTAACTGGTCCGATCGGCCGGTCCGGTCCGGTTTTTAAAACACTGGTTATAACTATTTTCATATAGAAAATAAAAATTTAGTTACAGTTCTCTCTCTTCTTCTCTCTCTCTCTATATATATATATATATACACACACACACACACATTCATCTCTCTCTCTCTACACACACACACACACACACACACACACACACACACACACACACACACACACACACACATATATAATATCTTTATCAAGCTTCTTGTACATCAATGCAGGTGTGACTCCAACAATTGGTATCCAAAGCTCCAGTTCTGATTTAGGAACGGGAAACACGAGGATACGTGTGGTGTATTATCGATTTTGTTTCTGAAATTCATACTGAATTGAAGTTTGAAATTGAACATAATCACATTTATTGATTCTGCGATATTGGGAAACACGAGTGTTGGTGAGAATTGAATGATTTGCACAAGAAAGAAGATGAACGAAGGAAATAGTAGCTTGTACACAAAGCTTCCAGTATTTTATAGAAAGAATTAAAATTGATGGATGATTCAGATGTATGTGTTATTTAGAGCTGAAGATGTTCTTGATCTCTTTAATACGGTTACACACCACCTGTAGAAAATGCAATAAAAGCGCAGAAAAATATACAACGTGAAACGAGGAAGAAGGATCAAAAGGTTGTTCTATATTCATCAGTGTGTGGATACGAATGTGTTAGAGAAGATTGCTGACGTGACGACGCCGAAGGCGACATAGAATACACTAGTGCGGTGTTATGGTGGAGATGCCTCAATAAATAAAGTGAAGTTACAATCCCTGTGTATGAAATATGAAAATCTCAGCATGAATAATAATGAGAAGGTACCTAAATATACCTCCAGAGTCATTGTGGTCACAAATGAGATGAATGCTTGTGGAGAAACACTCTTTGAACAAGTTATTTTTGAAAAGGTACTGAGATCACTTACTCTTCAATTTAATTAGATAGTTGTATCTATTGAACATTCTAATGACACCCGAACCATGCGAATTGAAAAACTTCAAAGCAATCTAGAGGCACAAAAGTTGCGACTGACTGAGAGGAACTCGGAAAGTGTGTCTGAGCAGACTCTGAAAGCTTCTTTTGTCAAGAAGAATAAGAAGCAAGCATGGTATGAGAACAAAAGAAAGTCTGGCAGTGTTCAGAAGTCATAATCCTTCAATCCAGATGAGAAGAAACACAAGAGTGTTCAGAGGGGAAATGAGAAGTTTAACAAGAGAATGGTTCAATGCTACAATTGCAATAAGTTTGGCCATTTTGCTACTAATTGTTGGCTAAACATGGAAACAAATGGCGAATAAGAAAATATAGCTAGAGGAGATTCTAATGATAAACCTGTGCTATTAATGGCATCTGAGAATGAAGGTTAAAAGATGGTACACTGGTGGTATATGGACGCTGGCTACTCAAATCACCTAACTGGAAATAAGAAATGGTTGGTTGATTTTGACTCTAGTAAAATGACCAAGATCATACGTGCTGATGCTAAGTATCTGAATGATGAAGGAATAGTAAATGTTAGAGTAACTCTGGAGAATGGTAAAACTACTTTGATTTAGGATGTGTGGTATGTTCTTTACATGAATAACAATCTGATGAGTGTAGGTTAGCTGATTGAAAAGGTTTTTCAATAGCCATGAAGGAAAATCACTTGAAGTTGTATGACTGTAATTATAAACTGGTTATGAAGTTTGAACAGGAAAGGAATTGGTCATTCAAGGTGAATATGAATATTGCAGACTCTCAATGCATTAGTGCAACAAGTGTTATAAAGGAAAGTGAGTTGTGGCAGAAGAGATTGAGGCATTTAAACTTCAGAAGCTTAGGGAATATGAGTTCAAAGAAGCTGGTTCATGGAATTCCAAAAATTGTGCCACCAGAGAAATCATTTGATGCATGTATGAGAGGAAAACAACCAAGATTTCCATTCTCATCAGAAATACCTCTAAGAGCAATTCATGCTTTGCGTGAGGTATATTCTTATGTATGTGGGTCATTTTTAGTGCCTTCACTTAGAGGGAACAAGTATTTTGTTTCATTTTTGGACGAGTTCACCAGAATGACGTGGGTAGCCCTCATATAGTTCAAATGTGAGGTGTTTGCTAAATTCAAGAAGTTCACAGTCAAGGCTGAGAATCAGAGTGGACAGAGATTGAAGATTATCAGAACTGATGATGGAGGTGAGTTCAAATATATAGGTTTTAAGAAGTACTATGAGGAGAATGGAATTAAGCACGAGGTTACTTCTCCTACACTCTTCAACACAATGGCCTTGCTGAAAGAAGAAACAAAACTTTGCTTGATATGACAAAAAGCATGCTAAAAGAGAATAATTTTCCTCATACATTATGGGGTGAAGCTATTTCCACTTCATCATATGTGCTTAACAGATGTTCAACTAAGAAGTTAACTGTAATTGTTCCTATTGAGAAGTGGACTGGAATCGAGCAAACTGTGAGCCATTTGAAGGTATTCGGTTATGTTTGTTATAAACATGTTCAAGATGCTAAGAGAAAGAAGTTGGATTACAGAATCAGAGTCATGTTACTTGTAGATTACCATATAACATGTGCTTATAAGCTATGCTGCCTAGTCACCAACATAGTTGAAGTCAACAGAGATTTTATTGTGAAAGAATCAGAAGCGTGGGATTAGAGTAAGTCTCAATCCAACTCTGGTGCAGTAATAACTAGGGGTGGCGAAACGAGCCTGACCCATTGTGCATGCTCGTTTTTCCCGCACTTTAATGCGGGGCGGGCCAAAGGATTAGGCCATCACCCTCTAATGTGTCTGCCCCGCCCCGTCTTGTTTTCTTTGAGGGCTTTTGCCGACACATGCATTTACATAAGAAAAAAATTTTAGGCTTAAAAGGTGCAGTGCCTGCGGGCATTCCCCATCCCGCCCTCACTTTTTTATGGGGTGGACTTAGGTTTTAGGCCTACATCCTAAACTATGACCATCCCGCCCCGCCTTGTTTTTTTTGCAGGCTTTTGTCGGGCGAGTCTAAACGGGGCGGGCATGCCCGTTTGCCACCTATAGTAATAACACATGAGTTATGCTCTAAAGGTATTTCTGGCTCTGAAAATGAGACAAAGTTTAAAGGTGACTCTGAAGCTGAAGTTGAGTCTAAAGATGAGTTTGATTCTGAAGGAGATAATAAAGGTGAGTTCGAGTTTGAAGACAAGTCTTACTTTGAAGCAGAATCTGATGATGATTCATATTCTGATGATGATCCAGTCCTTGGTAGTAATCCAACCTCTGATGATGGTCTTGCATCTGAAGGTGAACCTATTTAAAGGTGAAGTGTCTGAAAGGATTCTCGCCTATGAGATTAGGCCATATAGAATTAGACACATTCCAATAAGGGTTGCAGATTTTGAATTGCTACAATATACTGAGATTGATTCTGAAGGGGAAGTTATTTAGTGTGCCATTATGATGGACTTTCAACCTATCAATATCAATGAAGCTTTTAAGAAGAAAGTGTGGCTAAATGCTATGAAAGAAGAACTTGAGGCAATTGGAAGAAACCAGACATGGGAGTTGACTATGTTTCAAAAGGATAAGAAAGCCATAAGTGTCAGATGGGTATACAAGACAAAGCTGAAACCAGATCGATCAATTTCTAAGTACAAAGCAAGGCTAATATCTCAAGGATTTATGCAAAAATATGGTTTAAAATACTTTGATGTGTTTGCTTCTGTAACTAGACATGAAATAGTCAGACTGGTGATTTCTATAGCTGCAAATAGGAATTGGTTTCTGATGCATTTACATGTGAAGTCAACTTTTCTGTATGGTCCTTTACAAGAGAAATTTTATGTGTCATAACCTCCTGGATTTATGAAAAATAAGCAGGAAGAGATGGTGTACAAGTTGGATAAAGCTTTGTATGGACTGAAACAAGCTCCAAGAGCTTAGAATTTGAAAATTGATTCATATTTTAACCTTCAAGGATTCATAATGTGTGAGATAGAGTATGGTGTATATGTTCAACATACTTATGAATGCAATATAATCCTGGCGTGTCTTTATGTTAATGACATATTGCTGATATGGAGTTGTATTTCTGAAACAAACAAGTTCAAGTAGAGGCTGATGAATGAATTTGAGATGAATGGCCTTGGAAATATGGTATATTTCCTAGAGATGGAGATTTTTCACTTTAAAAAAGGAACCATTATGCACCAACTAAAATATGAACTTGAGTTGCTGAAGAGGTTTGAGCTGATGAACTGTAAGTCAACAGTCACACCTGTCGAGACAAATCATAAGATGGACTCTGATGATGATGGTGAGAATGTAGATACTACAACCTTCAAACATTTGGGTGGTTATCTGAGATATCTCTGTAATACTAGGCCTGACATATGTTATGCAGTTGAAATGGTGTGTATGTTTGTGAGTAAACCAAAGTGGTCACATTACGAAACAACAGTCTAGATACTAAAGTATATGAAAGGAACTCTGAAGTATGACATTTTGTTTCCATATGGAGGGTGAGGTGATATTGAGTTGATATGTTACTCAGACTCTAACTGGTGTATAGTTAGAGTTGATAGAAGAAGCATTACATGATACTTGTTTAAGTACCTAGGAAATCGTATTTCATGGTGTTCCAAGAAGTAACCATTTGCTGGTTTGTTAACTTGTGAAGCTGAATACATAGCTGGTGCTTTGTCAGCCTGCCAAGCTGTTTGCCTGATGAATTTGTTGCAGGACTGAAGTTCAAGGTGAGAAAACAACTCAAGATGATGACAGACAACAAATCTTCCATAAGCCTTACAAAGAACCCAGTGATGTATGGGAGAACCAAACATGTAGAGACAAAGTTCCATTTTTTTGTGAAATTTCATAATGAAATGCTTAAAGTTGTTCACTGTGGTACTCAGAAGCAAATTGCAGATGTGATGATCATGACAATCAAGATTGAAGACTTCATTAATTTGAGGGATGAAATTGGTGTTATTGACTTTAACTTGAATATGAATTAAGGGATGATGTTGAATACTAATTCAAATTCAAGTTGTAATTAATTTGAATTTATATTGCATTTAAGCTTCACTTGTTTGACATTTGCATTTGAGGGTGTGTATATAAACTGAAGTTGCAATTCTGTTTCAATAGTTGTAACCATTTTCATATAGGAAAAGTCAGTTACAACTCTCTCTCTCTCTCTCTCTCTCTCACACACACACACACACACACACACATGCACGCACGCACGCACGCACGCACACACACACACACGCACACGCACGCGCACGCACACGCACGCACGCGCGCGCGCACACGCACGCACGCGCGCGCACACGCACGCACGCGCGCGCACACACACACACACACACACACACACACACACACACACACACACACACACACACACACACACACACACACACACACACACACACACACACACACACACACACACACACACACACACACACACCTTCTTCAAACTTCTTGTGCATTAATAAAAGTGTGACTCCAACAATTACTAATCTAATAGGCCCATGATATTAACTCAAACAAAATACATTAAGGATCTTTTATCCAAAGTAAACATGGATGATGCAAATGGATTGAACACACATATGTTTACCCATTGTAAGTTGAAAAACATAGAAATGACAAACTCATGTAAATCCTCTTAAGACACATTGAAGTGTTGTTAAATGCATTCAACGATATCCAAGTAAGATTGTCACTCATGGTTTGACACTTGCACCAATCAATCCTTTGCATAAGTTTTTACTAAGAGCTTATAGTGATTTAGATTGAGCAAGTGACTTCGATGATGGAAGATCAACTTCAGGATCTTATGTTTTTTTTGCCTAACTTAGTATCGTGGAACTCAGAGAGGCAATCACTTTTGGCACGTTCAAGTATAAGAGAAGAGTATTGAGCTTTGACTCACACAACTTCTGAATTATTATGGGTTGAATTACTCTTATCCGAAGTTTATATTGGTTACTTAGTGCCAACATTACTTTGTGATAATCTTAGCGATCGACTTACAATTTTTTTTTATTTTCAATTTCTTAATTGATTATTTGATAGTTCAATACTAATATAGCACTAGGTTAGTAATTAAATTATACAATTATAAGTTTTGGATCCTATTTGTTTTAGATTACACGTTAGAAAGCAATCAAATACATTTCTTTGGACTTTACACATACAAGTATGGTAGGATGGACCAATCAAGCAATTAGCGTGTCTCTCAAGTTTCGATTGTATATAAGTCTTGCAAACAACCTAAAGGTACCCAAAATGGGACAAAAATTATCACACTAAATGACATTCACAAATAGCTCATCATCAATGATAAGGTGAAATGGGCCTAAGAAGATTCCTGTGGGACAACTTCAAAAATTGAGGATGAAGAATATCATGTGTGTAAGATTAGATATATCTCTATGGTTTAAATGACTTAAAATATTGTTTAAATGCAATATACTCTCCATGTAAATTCAGAACTGTTTGTATCAACAATAACATGTCATTCGTGGTCGATTTACGGTCTCATACACGCTGTAATATTAAATTCTTTTGAATGAGAGTTTTATTGTCTATTGTGGTCCTTTTTAATTTAAAAAGTTAATCACTATTATTATTATTATACAAAGAAGATATCCGATTTTAAAAATAAAAAAATCGCGTTCTCTTTAGTTTCTCTATTTAAAGCATTATTACACACAGGTTCTCTATAATCATAATCACATTTCCTTTCAGTCATGATTCTCCATATTCATCTATCTATATTATTCTCCTACATTGCATTCCTTCACCTCATTTCCATCGCATTAGCTCATTCTGAAAACTATATCATCCACATGAACCTATCAGCCAAGCCTAAATCATTCACAACCCATCACACATGGTACCAATCAACTCTTTCTTCTGCATTACAAAATGCTCAATTCACAACAACAACCAATAATCTCAACTCTCAAACTTCTTCTAAGTTAATTTACACCTACACACACGTTATGAATGGTTTTAGTGCTAATTTATCACCAAAAGAACATGAATCTCTCAAAAATTTACCGGGTTATATTTCTTCGATACCTGATTTACCTGTGAAGCTTGACACAACATATTCACCTCAATTTCTTGGTCTCAATCCAAACAACGGTGCTTGGTATGACTCGAACTTTGGTAACGACGTAATTGTTGGCTTGATCGACACCGGAGTTTGGCCAGAAAGTGATAGTTTC
Source organism: Lathyrus sativus (assembly GCA_963859935.3). Taxonomy (NCBI): domain Eukaryota; kingdom Viridiplantae; phylum Streptophyta; class Magnoliopsida; order Fabales; family Fabaceae; genus Lathyrus; species Lathyrus sativus. The sequence continues at coordinate 63,793 of CAWUDS030001725.1, read as the reverse complement.
AAAGACTATGGAATGACCAAAATTCCTTCAAAGTGGAAAGGACAATGTGAAAACAGCATCCATTTCAAAAAATCACTTTGTAACAAAAAACTCATTGGTGCTAAATTCTTCAACAAAGGATTATTAGCCAAACATCCAAACATAACCTTAGGATTAAACTCAACACGTGACACAGAAGGTCATGGAACCCACACTTCATCAACAGCAGCTGGAAGTAGAGTTGATGAAGCATCTTTCTTTGGTTATGCAGCTGGAACAGCTTCTGGAATAGCTTCAAATTCGCGTGTTGCAATGTATAAAGCTATTTGGGAAGGTGGAAGGTTATCATCTGATGTAATAGCAGCAATTGACGCCGCAATATCAGACGGTGTTGATGTTCTTTCGTTATCATTTGGTGTTGATGATGTACCTTTGTATGAAGATCCTGTCGCTATAGCAACATTTGCAGCAATGGAAAAAGGTGTTTTTGTTACTACTTCAGCTGGAAATGAAGGGCCTGAACATAAAACTATTCACAATGGAACACCTTGGGTCATAACTGTTGCTGCTGGAACTATGGATAGAGATTTTCAAGGGGCTCTTACACTTGGAAATAGTAAAGAAATTATCGGTTTGTCTCTCTATATAGGAAAGTTTCCTTCTAACAATGTTCCAATTGTTTTCATGGGCTTGTGTGACAATGTAAAGGAGTTGAAAAAAGTGAAAAACAAGATTGTGGTGTGTGAAGACAAGAATGGAACTAGTATTTATGATCAACTCAATAATTTGCTTGAAGCAAAAATTTTTGGAGCTGTTTTGATTTCAAATGACTCAGATGCATCCTTTACACAGAACTTTGCATCCATCATTGTTAATCCAATCAATGGTGAAATTGTTAAAGGCTATATCAAGAGTTATAACTCTATAGCTAGCTTGTCTTTCAAGAAAACAGTTTTTGGAACAAAACCAGCACCTAGAGTTGATTCTTATAGTTCAAGAGGTCCATCAAATAGTTGTCCATTTGTCTTGAAACCGGACATTACTGCTCCCGGTACTTCAATCCTAGCGGCATGGCCTACAAATGTTCTTGTTTCGCATTTGGAGACTAAAGAAGCTTTCAGCAATTTCAATATGATAAGTGGAACATCTATGGCATGTCCTCATGTTGCCGGCGTAGCCGCGCTTTTGAAAGGAGCGCATCCGGATTGGAGCCCAGCGGCTATTCGGTCGGCAATTATAACAACATCAGACATACTTGATAATACTAAGGAACATATTAAAGACATTGGAAAAGGTAACAAAGTTGCAACTCCTTTCGCATTGGGAGCAGGTCATGTTAATCCTAATAGAGCACTTGATCCTGGTCTTGTTTATGATGCTGGTGTACAAGATTATGTTAATCTTCTTTGTGCACTTCACTACTCACATGAAAACATCACTACCATCACAAGATCCTCCTCTAATGATTGCTCAAAACCTTCTTTAGATCTTAACTACCCTTCTTTTATTGCTTTCTTCAATAGTGGAAATTCTTCTTCAAAGACAATACATGAATTTCGGAGAACAGTTACCAACGTTGGTGAGGGACAAACAATTTATGTTGCTAGCATTACTCCTATCAAAGGTTTTAGTATTAGTGTTGTCCCTAACAAGTTAGTGTTCCATGAGAAGAATGAAAAGTTGAGCTTCAAGATGAGGATTGAAGTTGAAAGAATGACAAAATTAAAGAAAGTGAGTTTTGGATATCTAAGTTGGATGGATGTGAAGCATGTGGTGAGGAGTCCTATTGTGGTCACAACCATGAAAATGAAATTCTAGACTTTTATATTGTTGTAATGTTGGAGAGGTTATTATTATATCATATGAATCAAGTGACAAATGTAAATTAATAAGAAAATATTTGATAAATAATATTTTATTTCTCACTTGACCAAATAGTCGTTTCAAGTTAGTAGAAGCAATAACTAACAAATTGATTTTTAACTTAGATAACTAACTTTGACTTGATGGTGATACTCTTTACCACTAAAAATATAGATTTTTAGCCACGGTCAAAAGCGTGACAATTAGACAATGATATAATAATAACCATGGTCAAATGTAGCTTTAGATAGGCTATGGTAACATTACCTTAATGATGCCTAAATATGCTTCAACCATGCCTAATTGAAAGTATTGACAACATCCAATATGCTCCTTACTTGGGCATCATCTGCCATCTAATTGAATATGCATAAGCTCATTTGAGTTAACAATGTCTATCTATGACTTATGAGATACATCAGATCATAAAATTGAAATATTTGAGTATTCGTTTGTTTTTACTTTAAAAAAGTAGTTTTTTTATTTAATTTAAAAAAATGATATTATATTTTCTTAAAAATTACTAAAAGTTTTTTCAAATTTGTTTTTAAAATATTAAAAACATATTTTGAAAAAAAAATATTATGAATTCTTATTGAAGTTAGGCTCCCGATCTAAGAATACATAGTTGCATTGTTTTCATTGTGAATTTTATCCATCATTCTTTTTTATTCTATTAATTTTTAATATCTAAAATTGTAATTACCGTGAAACTTAGGATTTTTCTAATAAACTCTTATGTCAAACACAATTGAATTTGGTGAACATATATAAATGATGTTTGTCTCAGTATCGAAAATATGATAATAGGTGACCTAACTCAACGAATCTCGTGCTTAACGTAGCCTTAGAATTGAATTATAAAGTGAGTGATATCAGTCTATATATACTCTTTCTAGACATTATTTGTAACAACGTACCCAACATTATTGAAGTTGGTGCATAGATATAAATGGTGGGTGTCCCAATAACAAAAATAAAATAACAAGTGGCAAAATCCTATGGATCTTGAACTGAGAAATCCATCGCTTCAAACCCAAAACAATGGTGTTGGATGCTGTAGTGAAGGCAAGTTAAATATGTCGCAATAAGGATACTAGGGATATACCATAATAGGGTAGTAAGGTGAATGGTTTCACTTTATATAAAATCTTTCTAAATTCTATTTCTAACCTATGTGGAATTTGAGATTTTCTCAATACCCACTTATGTTCATCACTCTTTTCAGACTTTCTCAATAACTAATGTGGAACGCAGATTTTTTTCTAATACATTTTCTCATGCTCAATATTATTAGACTTTGTGCGTATATATAAATGGTAGATATCCCGATAAGAGAAACTTGATAACAGGTGACTCAACCCAACAGATCATAAACATGACTTTGATATACCAGCTTAAAATTTAGATTGAACCTAACTCATCACTAAAAAAAATAGTTTTTAAAGTGAGTAGTTTCACTCTAACTCTTCGTAGGCTCTATCATTAACAAATGTCATACTTGATTTTTTCAAACACACCCTCTCACTTGCAACATTGTTGGGCTTGGTGTGCAAACATAAATAATGAGTGATCCTAATTGTCAAATGTAGAGTTATATTTGTGAGAATCCTCAAATAACAGCGACACAAGGGTTTCCATCCCATGAAGTGATAATTGGGCGCTATCTTTATGTAGTATGGGGACTCATCCTTTTGATAATACTCATGCACAACGCCACTATCATACAATGACTTCCTGAAGAATAGGTATTCGAAACCCTCCCTCAGTCAAAAGGGGAGCAACTATCACTTTTTAAGCTTTCCTAAACCCTAAGTCTGATATGAGAGAACTCAAAAATTGTATTGGAGGAAGGATCTGAAATGTTTTGAATGACTTAAATAAATTTTTAATTACAACTCATGTAGTTATAATATTCTGAAAATTAAAAAATATATTAATAATAAATATTCATTTATTATTTTATATAGATATAATTAGTTACTAACTCCTTTAACTTAATTTAATGTTTCACTTTAGTCCATTACAGGCTAGTCCCTTAAAACTATTCTGTTAATCAAGTTAATCATCTTTATTAAATTTTGTAATAGAAAATGTTAAATTGTGCACATGTGGCATGACAACATGACAAAAGTCAATACAATGAGTCAACAATTTTATCAAAGGATTAAATTGAAATCTTACAATTATTTAAGTGATCAAATTAGAAAAATTAATCAAACTATTTGATATCAACGTAATCTTAAATTTAATGACATTAAACGATAATCTTGTTATCTTATTTAATTCAAACCAAAAGCATGATCCTATACATTAATAAGCATAATCCTATGTTTTGATTATAAATAGTGAACTAATCTTTTCTCAAATCTAACTTTATTACTTGATCCTAAAAAAATGCATATGTCAATCTCCATAAAATTGAGATGAACCTCGTTCCTTGATCTTTGTAAATAAATTTGACTATTTCAACACTAATTTTTTAATAATGGTCTTAATTAGGTCCCAATAGCTACAAAATTAATTACCCAACATTAAAGTTTACAAATTTTGCATCACAATAATTCACAAACTAATTACATGAACACTAAAATCACCTTTAGCATCACATTAAGTGTTTTAAGTACTAAACACATTCTGATAATCTCAAAATTACCTCTTGTATCACAGACTAATTACATTCTGATAATCTCAAAATCACATGAACTAAAATTACCTCTTGCATAACAAACTAATTACATTTTGGTGCATCTCTTTTCAATAGTTAGAATAAAAGTAAAAATATTAAATATAACTTTATACCACTATGCTGGAGTCCTTTGACTCTTGAAGAAGAGTTTGTTAATGCGGAGATAGTCTGCAAAAGACAATGTATTTTCTTTACTTTATTGATTTCCTTTATACGTTTGTGTTGTAATTTGCATCTTATCTGATCTACTCACGTTGTTGCAAAGAATGAATCAAAATAAAAGATATGGTTTCTTGATATTTAATTTTTTTTACTTTATACTCATATTCAATTCTCTTTTCATAATGTGTCGTACCATAATCAATTTTGTTTTAAAAGATGTTAAAAAACTCATATACAATTTGTCTGGACGAACTGCTGCAACTTTGGCTCTTCTAAATGAGAAACATTTAATTAAGTCAAGGGACTAAGTACTAAGCTTTTTATATAAAATTATTCTTTCAAAAAAAATATTAAAAATATCTTTATCATTTTTTTCCTTCCAAATCTCCTTCCCCAAACCCTCTATTTCACCCATCCAAACTCTCAAATAAACTATAAGAAAAAGACATCCACTTAAATAATAGTTAAGCAATAGAGAAAGGTTCATCACACTGATAATAAATTGCGATTCAGTTAAGCATTGACTAAAACCTTTAAACCTTCAAATATTTAGAGTATTTATATCCAAATGAGCTTATGCAATTGAAGATGCAGATATAAGGAGCCTGAATGAAATTGGGATTTGTTCCATCAATTTCATTTTTTCTGTCTCTAATTTTAGTCCAATATCATAACAACTATTTGAACTCTCAAACAACATTTAATCAATGTATGATATAACAATGAAGTTTGAATATCAATTTTAGACAAAATAAAAGTCTACCTGAAAAACAAAGCAAATAATACTTTAAACAGAATTGAAATTGGAAGTAGTTATTACAATAGGGCTTCTCACCACATGCTTGCTATCTTTCCAAGTGAGATCTCCAAAAGATACTTCATTCTTTTGTGTCACTTTTTCTCCTTCAATCTTCAACTTGAAACTTATCTTCCTGTTCTTCTTATTGAAGACCAACTTATTTGGTACAACACTGATATTAAACCCTTTAATAGGACTAATGCTAGCAAAATAAGTTGATTGTCCTTCATCAACGTTGGTAACTGTTCTGCGAAATTCATGTGTTGTCTTTACAGAAGAATTTCCAGCATTTATGAAAGCGATAAAAGAAGGATAGTTAAGATCCAAAGAAGGTTTAGAACAATCATTGAAACGGGTTCTTGTAATGGTAGCGATGTTTTTTTGTGTGAAGTTAAGTGCACAAAGAAGATTAACATAATCTTGAACACCAACATCATAAACAAGACCAGGATCAAGTGCTCTATTAGGATCAACATGACCGGCCCCCAACGCTAACGGAGTTGCATCTTTGTTATTATCAGTGTCTTTGATATGTTCCTTAGTATTATCAAATATTTCTGATGTTGTCATTATCGCGGACCTAATAGCTGCGGGGCTCCAATCAGGATGTACTCCTTTTATAAGCGCCGCTACGCCAGCAACATGAGGACATGACATAGATGTTCCGGATAAAACATTGAAATTGTTGTAGACTTTAGTTCCATAATCCAACACAGGAATATTTGTAGGCCATGCAGCTAAGATTGATGCACCAGGAGCTGTAATGTCAGGTTTCAACACATATGGACAACTATTTGATGGCCCTCTTGAACTATAAGAATCAACCCTAGGTGATGGTTTAACACCAAAAACTGTTATCTTGAAAGACATGCTTGCTATAGAGCTAGAGTTTTTCGAGTTATAACTCTTTATATAAGCTTTCACAATTTCTCCGTTTATCGGATCGATAATGATAGATGGAAAACTACTGTCAGAATCATCTATGACTGGATTCTTTGATATGAAAACACCTCCAACAATCTTTGCTTCAACTAAATTATATATTTGACCTGTAATAGTTCCACTATTGTCTTCGCAAACCACAATGTTAGTCTTCACTTTTTTTAATTCTTCAACATTGTCACAGAAACCCATGAAAATTATTGGAAAATTGTTAGCAGAAAAATTTCCTATATAAGAAGACAAACCTGTGAGTGAGACTCCATTACCAAGTGTGACATTCCCATGAAATTCACGATCCATAGTAATGGCAGCAACGGTTATCACCCATGGTGTTCCATTGTGAAGAGATTTAAAGGAAGGTCCATTATTACCTGCTGAAGTGGAAACAAAAACACCTTTTTCCATTGCTGCAAAAGAGGCTATTGCAATAGCATCTTCGTATAAAGATACATTGTTATGGCCTAAAGATATAGAAAGAACATCGACACCGTCTGATATTGCAGCATCAATTGCGGCTATTACATCAGATGAAACTGCATCTCCATTTTTTCCCCACGCAGTCTTGTATATAGCTAGTCTAGACAATGAAGCTATTCCTCTCGCGGTTCCATTTGCGTAACCGAAGAAAGATGCACCATCAACTTTGCTTCCAGCTGCAGTTGTTGAAGTGTGGGTTCCATGACCGTCTGCGTCACGCGTGGTGTTCGCAATTGTTGAACTAAGGTTGGAATATTTCGCCAAGAACCCTTTGTTGAAGAATCTAGCTCCGATGAGTTTCTTGTTGCAAAATGATGAATGGTTGGAATTATCAAATTGACATAATTTCCCTTTCCATTTAGAGGGTATTTCAGTCATTCCATCATCTTTGAAACTTTCACTTTCTGGCCAAACACCAGTGTCAATTACACCAACAATTACATCTTTGCCATACTCAGAAGCTGGCCATGCTCCTTTGTAAGGATTAAGGCCAAGGAATTGAGGTGAGTGTGTTGTGTGAAGTTTCAAGGGCATATCAGGCATTGAAGAAATGTAACCAGGTGAGTTTTTGAGAGATTCATGATCTTGAGGTGATAGATTTGCACTAAAACCATTCATAACATTAGTGTATGTATAAATGATTTTAGAAGAAGAAGCTGAATTGAGATTATTGTTGGTAACAGTAACTTGAGAAAGAATAGAACGATACCAACTATGTTGATGAGAGAATACTTTAGGCATAGCTGATAAATCCATGTGAATGATATAGTTATCAGATTGAGCAAATGCAAGATAGGAGAACAACAAAAGGAGAGAAATATTGGAAGTCATGATTGAAATGTGTTTTGAATGGGGATGCCTATCAAAATAATATGTGTGTATATATGAATATAAATTATAAAATAAATAGATAATAATTAATATTTTATTCTTAAAGTTGTTAAATAATATTATCTAGAATACAATTTTAATTTAATATTTAGATTGTAGATTGTATAGATTGAATAAAATTATGAAATTTTTATATATTTAATTCAAATTAAAAATAAATATATATCAGTCAAAAGGTATAGAAATTTTGTTTTACATTCTCAATAATTCATTTGTTATTATAATTAAAAGTACTATAAAAATTTTAAATAAAAATTTAATTTGCATAGTTATTTTTAAAATGTTATTTAAGATATTTTATTATTTTATTGAAATTTTTTTTGAATATTAAATCTTCAAAAAAATTATTTAATTTTAAAGCTATTTCAATTAGTTTTTCAAAATATTATTTTTGAAAATTTTAAAAACTTGCAATTTTGATCTACAATAAAGTATGTTTGTATAAAAATTAGTCTTTTAATTTAGAAAAAAATGTAATTTAAAATGATTTGACTATTTTGAAAAACTTTTTTATAAAATTTTTTTTTAAGAATTAAAAATTTTTTTTTGAAGGTAAAACAACCTGACCTTTGTGTAATGTTTTTGACTTAACTTTCTTTTATCATGAAAATAATAAAAAAAAAGCTAAATTTATAAATCATAACTTTAAAAGTAAAGTAAAAGTCTTTGTTACTTATATTTTTTTAAAATCAAAATAATTATCAAAGCTAAAAGTTAAAATGAAAGAAAAAAATATTTTCAAAGTTATTATACTAAAATACATATTATTTTATAAAATGTATAAATGTTTTTAATAATTACATTAAAGAATAAAATATATTACAAAAGATAAATTATTTAGAGAGAATATAAATTATAGGTTTACATAGTCTTTTTGTTCTTGTAAGTTGATGTGTTTTTTATTTTAGCCCTTCAATATTTTTTTTATGGAGTCCTTAAACGTTGTTTTCTTTTGGGTCAAAGGAAAATCTAACTTTGAAAAGACTTCTATAAACCTCCTATAATAATCAGCCAAACAAAAAAAACTTCTGATCTCAGTAACAGATTTAAGAGTCTCTTACTACAACATTGTGTCTACCTTAGATGGACCGACCGTTATACCACCACTAGAAATCACGTGACCAAAGAAGTTCACTTCATGCAACCAAAACTCACACTTGGACAACTTTGCATATAACTTCTTCTCTTGCAAGGCATGCAACATAACTCTCAGATGTCCTGCATATGCTCTTCGTCTGACTTCGAATACACCAAGATGTGGTTGATGAATACCACAATAAGTTGATCCAAATAAGGATAAAATATTCTATTAATGTACTACGTAAACACACCTGGCGCATTAGACACACTGAACGATATCAATGAGTATTCATCACAACCTTATCGGGTTCGAAAAGTAGTATTAAAAATAACTTCAGTCTTTACTCAAATTTGATGATAACCTGATCTCAAATCAACCTTGCTGAAAACATCATAGATCCATAAGGTCCTCAATTATCGGAAGGGGATACTTGTTCTTAATTATGACCTTATTCAGTTGTCGATAATCTACACACAACCTCATGCTATCATTTATCTTCTTCACCAACAACACCAGTGCTTCCCACGGTGATACACTAGGTTTAACAAACTTCTTCTCAAGAAAATATTCTAACTATTTCTTCAACTCGCCTAACTCTGACGCAGACATTCTATATGGAGTCATCGGCACGTGTATAGTATTAGGTACTAAATCCATGGCGAACTCAACCTCACATTCTGGAGGCAAGTCACAAATATCTTTAGGAAAAACATCAAGAAATTCACACACCACATGCATATCATTAGCCGCCACATCTTTCTCAATTCTCAAATTAGCGAACAACACAAGTACTTGATCATTCTTCCACAAAGACATCTCAAATTGATCGACAGATGAGAATCTTGAATCCCTATTCTCCTAGGTTCAGGAAATAATACAGTCTTGTCAAAGTAGTTGATGTAGATATGGTTAAACTTTTGTCACTTCATACCTAAAATCATATCGAATTGACTCAATGACAAACAGACCAAGTCCATGCTAAATTATTTACTAAAAATTGTCAAATGAAAATTCAAACACACTAGCGAAATAGTCACCGAACCATTAGATAGGGTATCAATAAGTATACTTCCATTCATAGAGGACACTTCATGTTTCAACTTATTAACACATTCAAGATAAATAAAGGAATGAGTTGCACCAGTATCAATCATAACAATCTGCACAAGACCGTAAATAAAACATGTACCTTGAGTAAAGTTATCTAATTTTGCGACTTTTTCAGTACTTAAAGCAAATACTCTACCATTAGTCCGAGAAATAGTAATCAGTGCCTTCTTTGGTTTCTGACTAATCTTCTAATAATCAATAAATTGCTTGATTTGAGAGTGCAAGCCGCTTTCGAACTTGATGAACTTTGACCCTTCAACTTCCGCATCATTATAGTGTGGAAAAAATTCACTAGCTCTTCAAACATAGCAGTGTACTCAACAATAGTCATGTCCCCTTGCTTCAGCTCAAGGAACTCAATCTCTTTCTTACTGCACACATCAGCCGAGAAATACTTCTTTAGGAATTCAGTTCTGAACACAGTCCAAGTAATCTAAGTACCATCAACTTCCATTCTCTAACGCGCATTATCGCACACGTATTCAACCTCTTATGACAACATGTGTGTACCAAACAACACTTTCTAGGCATCAGTACAAGCTATAAACCAAAAAAATCTTCTCAATCTCTCTGAGCACCTTCCAGATCATATATGCTCTTGAAGTTAGACAGATTATTTCTATGAAACTTCCCCAATCCACGAAATTCGTCAGTACCTCTATTTTGATTATTATAATTCTCATGTAAATTCATGTTTGGCCGAGCCATAACTTAAGACATTACTTAGAGAGATTAAAAAATGTCTTCATTATTTCTACCTCTAGCCATTTAATTTTGCACTATCAGCCAAAACATATTACCTAATCAAAAATAGTACAACCAACAACATTAAAGAAACAGGAATTTGACAGTGTTCACACACTTGTCACGTGTAAAGGATGACAATTAGTTCATAACTTGGTCAAATGGACTAACTTGCTCTGAAACCACTATGTAACACCTTTATTCCCCGAATCAACATTTAGAAAAGTAATTCAATTTTAACTCAACACTTAGAGTGTCATGTATGTTTCACCAAACATAAAAACTAATAAAATATAATCATCTGAATTAAGCAGCAGAAACAATAAAGTTTGACATATAACATCAGAACAACAAATAAATAAGACATGTAACAATGAAACATAGAACAACCCGTCCCCACTGCTACATATTAGAGTGAATCTACTAAAGAACTAAATAATAAATAACTAAAGAGGCTTCAACGCTGTCCTCTAGCTCAAGCAACTACTCCTCTACTTGATTGTTTGTACTCTAGAGGAGCACAAACACCACAAGAAACAAACAGGGGTGATAGTACACTCAAATATATTAATGTTGAAAAACATAGCAAGGGTAACATATTCATCACAATCATCAATCACATGCCTATTCCCAACAATAAACAATTATAATGATTACTCACTCACACATGCAGGTATATCTACAAATATACCAACTACTCGGCTCTACATGCATGTGGTACCGATTTGGACATCATAGATATGTTATTCATTTTCGTCCATACTCGCTCCCGGTCTCCACTTCCAAACCAGAGCCCATATTAATCATCATTGATCCCATTATTGACACCACTTACTCACTCTGGGTCCCCACTTCTAAACCAAAGCTCACCATCAAACCGAAGTTCATACACCATGATGCATGAACTTAACAACAACATGCAAATATGATCATTCTCAACTGACCCACTTCTGACCATGTACATTGCCAATAAGTCCATATCCTAAACACAACAAGTATGATATGAAAATATATTAAAAAATACATAACCATAAAATTATATCCATATTCCAAATGTTATTCAATTCCTCATAATATTTTATCACAATAACTTAACTCTTCAAACACATCAAAACGGATGCAAAACATCATCCTCACACGAAAACAACATTAAAAACTGATGTGAGCTCTCAGAACTGCCTACTGACGCTCGTAAGGGTTGGCCCGTCACTAGGGTGACGGTTGTCACCGTGTCCGACGTCCCTCTTGTAACACCCCAAAATTTGCTCTCCCTTTTGTTAAACTTTTTGGCTTATGCTTCATTTCATTTGCATCTTCATTTATGCATTGCATTGGTTCTAGACATGGGATCAATGTTTCTTGGCTTTCCTCAAGAGGAGAAGATGGTTCGAAGAGAAATGAGCAAGGATATGGTCTCAACATCATGTTGCTCTCAAGCTACAAAGTTCTCATACTCATCAAATAATTCTCAACAATCTCACCCAATCATCTGAGCGTTAGGGTTTCATTGGTTTTAAGGGATTCATTTGATTAAGTTCCTAGTGACTCTAAGCTAGGGTTTTGGGTTAAATGCCACTTGGGATTGATTCTTGGAGTTAGGCATGGTTCAATGGCTTAAAATACATCTCAAAGTTTCCTTACATGTCTCATTTTTCATCACAAATTATTTCATAAGGTTCCTATGTAGGCAGAGGAGGAATTGAAGTCATTTGGTCAAAAAGTCAACTAATGCTCTGCCAAAGTCAACTCTTGAGTTCTTGGGTATTATTTGGGCATTTCAAGTCATCATCCATGCTATTATTAGTTTTGATAAAGAAAAATCATAAAATCATGAGAAATTACCAAATTAGGGTTTTTCTTGAATTTCACTAAATATGGAGACTTTGTGTTTATGGGGCTATCTAGCAAGATTCATAACTTCCTCATCCTTGATCCAAATGAGACAAAGTCGTAATCAAATTAAAAAGGACATCACATAATACAAGCTTATAGAAGAGAGCAACTTCAAAAGATTCATAGATCAAACATTTTGGTGGCTTAAAGTTGAGAAAAATCAAGATTCATGTTTTCAACACTTAAAGTATAGAATTTCATATTAGAGGGCATGTTTTTAAGAGATATTTTATTGATGATCCAAGCTCCATGTCACTTCTCCTCCAACATAAAAGTTGTTCCTCATTATTCAACAGGAATATGCAATTGCGGATGCTTGGACGTATGGAGTAAAACCATCAAAGCATAGTTCGAGCCTGACATTTTTAGGTTCTGCAGCAAAATCAGAATGTACCCTATCAAAATGTTTCCACGCCTCATCGTCAGATGGATGCCGCATAATGCCTGAACTTGTTTTGTTTGTATGATGCCATGTCATTTGACTTGCACTGTGCATTAAAGCAAAAAATCTTTTTAACCTTGATATTATCGGCAAAAAAACGTGGACTTCACTGCTACACGTTTTTGTTTACGGTTAATGGCTTTACTATGAACTTGATATCTCGGACTCTTACAAAACTTACATTCCTCCAGCGCCTTATCATTAATACCAAACTCATTGTCATAAAACAACATACATCCATTTATTCAATAATCAATCTTTCGTACTTCTAAACCCAACTTCGACACCAACTTTTTTGCATCATAATAACTTGTAGGCAAGTTGTCTTTCGTAGGAGTCGCATCCAACATCATTTTTGCAAAGTATTCCAAACACTGATCAGGAACATTCCAATTTGACTTTGCGGCCAATAATCTCATACACATTGATAATTTTGAATCTGTGACCCCTCAAACAACGGTGTATTAATTTCTTTCAACAATTGGTAAAACCTTTGTGCTTCCTCATTCGACAACTCTTCCCCATCAAAATCTTGAGGTTCATCATATGTCACATTTACTGCAAATGCATTGCCAACCATATCATTGATCAGATTAAATTGTTCCTCAAATTCCATATGTGATTAACTGCTTGATGCGTGTGTATTAGTTGTCTTTGCATGTACGTTACTCAGCAGTTGTTCTCCATTATATATCCAAACCCAATAATTTTTAATGAAACCCTTTCTCTTCAAATGTCGTTCTACTTCCTCTGGGTCACTAATTACAGGTCTACATTCACATTTAAGACAAGGACATCTTACTCCTCCTTCACGTCGACAACATTCTTGTGCAAATGCCCACGTGATAAACCCCTTAACTCCTTCCTCAAAATTTGGTGTAAGTCCACGTCTGTCTGGTAACGTTCTATCGTACATCTAACTTCGATAGTAATAAAAATATTCCATACTGCACATTTGTACTATCATTATATATCATTTTAATAAAATATGTGGTTTTAATATGCAAAATAATATAATTCTTTTCACATTAACTTAACAAATTTAAATCTATTTTTTCTATTTCGACACCAACCTAATAAAATATGTTTACTAAAATCTATTTTAAATATATTTCGACACAGATTCAAATCTATTTTTTCTGAAATAATATAAATTATGTTTACTAAAATATACTACATATTCTAAAATATAATATATAATTTGTTTACTAAAAATAACACATTTAAAATATAATATATATTCATTATTTTTAAAAATCTGTTTTTTCTAAAATAATATAAATTATGTTTACTAAAATATAATAGATGTTCTAAAATATAATATTCTAAAATATTATATATATTTTTGTTTACTAAAAATAACACATTTAAAATATAATATATATTCATTATTTTTAAAAATATTTTTTTTCTAAAATAATATATATTATGTTTACTAAAATATAATACGTATTCTATAATATAATATTCTAAAATATAATATATAATTTGTTTACTAAAAATAAAACATTTAAAATATAATACATATTCATTATTTTTTAATAAAAACACTTTTTCTAAAAAAAAACACATTTAAAAAAAACACAATTTAAATATAATACATATTCATTATGTTTTTAAAAAAATACTTTTTAATTTTTTCTATTTACAATTTTGTTTACTAAAAATATTTTTAAAAATTCTACTTTTTCTAATATAATATGTATTCTATTTTTAATTTTAAATACATATTTAAATACAACAACCCAAACAATATATATTTTGTTTAACTTTATTTTTCTAATATATATTTTGTTTTTAATTCTAAAAATATATATTTTGTTTTTAATATAATATATCTTCTAATATTTTTAATTTTATCTTTCAAACACCCAAACAAGATTACATATTTAAATACAACAACAACAAATTACTAAAGTTTTATAATCAATAACCAAACATTTCATATATCCCTATAAATCTGAAAAATAAATAAATTTAATTGCGTAAATACCTCAATGGAGCAAATTCCTAAAGCTTCAATGGAACAAGTTCTTAATCTTCGATATGAAGAAAAAAAATTAAAAATTTATAATAAGAAAAAATTAAAATAAAATGTAAAACAAAAACAAAAACAAAGAAAGTAACATTTACCTCAAAATATTTGTGAAGCTGTGATGCAAAAATGGAGGAGAGGAACACGCAGAAGGAGGAAATGAGCAAGAAGGAAGGAAAAGGAAGAAGAAAGGAGGAAGAAAAATGTGTGAAAGGATCCTGAGTTTTGGATATATAGTAACATTTGCGACGTGGTAGACACGTGGGAACGTACCCACGTGAACACCACGTCGGAACCCTATCAATATTCTCTTATTTGCGACGTGATTCCCCCATGGAAAAGTTGCCACGTGAGACGCACGTCAGAACTTTTCCAACATTTAATATATTAACGTTGCAATATTAAATGACAAAGCAACGATAAAAAAAATTAAAACATTAATGTGTCCCATTTGCGACGTGGGAGTCACATGGGAAATTGGAACAGTCAATTTCCACATTAATGTGTCTGAAACGTAAAAGTAAAAGCTGGCCATCTTTATCATTTTCAAACTTGCGACGTGGTTCCCATGTGGGTAGGTTATGACTTGTTCCCCAAGTCGCAAATATAAAGACTTTTTTGAATTTTTTGTTCCCATGTGGTTACCACGCCACAACTAAATTTTTGAAAAATTCAAATTTCCCTCCCTTTTAAAAACAACACTCATCGTTGCAGATTTTAAGTTTGGAGGGGATATTAACTAAATATTGTAGTGACGTAGTTTACACGTCGCAACCTCTTTTTTTTTCCACGTGTTTACCACGTCACTAAATCACTAGGCAAAATCCAAGTTTTCTTGTAGTGTTTTAAGTAAAAAGCAATGCTATAGACCCACTTTTAGCAACATTTTTTCAGAAAAGCGCTCTCTACTTCCCCCACCTTTAACAACGCTTTTGAAGAGCTCTGCCTAAAGTGTATTTGCTGAATACCTTTTAGCAGCGCTTTTGCAAAAAAACGCTCTCTATCCCCCCCTTTAGCAGTGCTTTTGAAAAGCGCTGCCTAAAGTGTATTTACTGAATACCTTTAGCAACGCTTTACTTAATAAAAGCGCGACCTATTCCCCCCTTTAGCAGCGCGTTTTTAAGCGTTGTCTTTATCCTCCCTTTTTCCCCGTATAGCACCGCTTTTTGGAGCGCTCTCTATACCCCCCATTTTAGCAGCGCTTTTTCAAGAAAAGTGCTGTCTTTTCTTCATGTCATTGAATTTTTTTTAAAAAAAATCACTTTTTCATAGCGTTTTCTTTTTGGTAAAAGCGCTGTCTATTTTTCATATTTTTTAGAAATGATTTTTGTTGAATTATGTTGCCCCATTTTTTATAATTTTTTCCATAAACCTGCTTATACCAATTACATTCACCACATGCCTTTATTTCAAGACTTTGCCTTTATATATATCATAATCATTGTAATTCAAAACATAAACCTGCTTATAATTCAACACAAGCCGACTCTCACAACAACTTGACAAATACATTAACTATACATATAATTATAAAATCCATAACTTCACAAATACGTTCACTATACATATAATTATAAATTCCATATATTTGGATCCTCACAACAACTAACTTCTAGATCGAAGTATATCAATAAATTTCAATACTACATACGACTTCCAGAAATATAATTATCCAGTAGTATGTACATAACATCATAACAACATAAATCTCTATAAACTCCAATCAAAAGACAAAAAGACAATATATATACCTTATACAATTCTCAACTCAAGAATGTATTGACACCATTCCTCCTTAATTTCTTCCAATTTGTCTTTTGAGTAAGTACCACACTTGAATTCATCAAAGTGCTACATAATATAACATAATATGCATGATTTAGTTTTAAAACAAATTACTCAGATGAAGTATCGGTTAAATATTAAAATAAATCATATAACTTATAAATCCATACCATGTTTGGAATCTTATTTGATCTGAATGAATAATTTCCTTCATAAACCTCAATACAAAATATCCGCAATCAATCCCATTGCGCTGGCGAGGACACTGTAAATGGAAAAAATAAACGAATATATATCAGGATATATAGTTTAACTAGTTTTATCAAGTAGAATCACTATAGCAGTCAAATTGTGAAAATATACATGCACCTTGATCCAGCTAATATTATTAGCCTTCCTTTTTGGCACTGTTGCTTGTCTTTGTGATCGGAATATTTGTATAGCTCTAACATAATATAAACGAATATTTAGAACAATCTCACATAATAAATAAAGATAATTATTCAGAACAATATATCTCATCACTTACGTATCAACCATATTCTTCATATCAGGATATTTTGTTTGATCACCATCCAATGAATCCAGATAATACACTATTTCTTTTATCGGATTAATCCCAACCAACAACCAGTGTCTACTGTAAAATAAGACAAAAGTTTAGATGAAAATGTTATATAGAATGACAAAAAACGAATAATTATAATAAATGAATTTAGAATGAAATCTAACCCATGACCAGTATTATATGGCAAAAAATACAACTTCTCTGTATCTGTGGCCATAAATGCTTGGACTAAGTAATCTCTGACTACATCTAGAGTGTGATCGATTGACCGTGCGTTGATACAACTAGAAGATAAGAATGCGAAAATCTCTCTGTCAATTGATACGGGACCAACAACTTGTCATACAAGAACCTTAAATAAAAACATAATCAACATTAAAATATTCATTGAAATGAGAAAATAAATTGTTCAATTATTTAATTAAAATTGATTGGAATACCTGATGTATGAATGGCACAACCTAAATCGAGGAACAAATGCCTTTTTTTGCCTCGGCCTTTTTTTTGTTGAACACCTTGATAGATCCAGGCATCTTACCCTTGCTGACTTGTTGCAACTCTTGAGCATGAACCTAAAAGTCATATAAGTTAGATAATTAATGTATAAGATCGTAAAACTATTGAAATCGGAGGATATAATTATATTGACATTTTTTATGCATATATATAAATTAATGTAGTAGTACCTGTTTTTTTGATGCAGCTGACTCGGTTTCCTACACAATCCCCTTATCTTTTGATTTGGATTTTGTAGGAGTCTAAGATCATCATGTAAATAAATGGTACGTAAATGTAAGAATAACTTACATGTATGGGTCGTAAAATATTTGAATACTACAAGGTTCATAATGGTGTTCAACCTACCTCATCATCTATGAAAATGAGATTTGACGGCCATGCAACATATGATCCTTGCGTCTCCCACCAACGTTGCATCTGAAACATCATCTGGTATAGGCAATAACGCACCCTCTCTAAAGCAATATCAACCGATACTTTAAAAAATCTAGCAGGGAGCGGTTTATGGTGAAGTAAGTCTCCCAAAGTGTTATGCACATTTCCCTTGCCAACCATGCGATAAGTCGGTGACGATAAATAAAGCCGACAAAGGTGAAATGTCCTAAACAAATAAAGAATATGATTAATGTTTCAATTAAGAAAATTGTGCTAAATTAATTTCAATGTAATATATATAATTACCTCGGAAAGCTTCTGCTGAAAATTACAATTGATACTATCTTTGTCACTAGTATCTTTACACTCTGGACCACGCCTTTCTGACATGTATCTCTCTTTGTCCTTTTGCAATTCACGAATTTGAGCTTTCAATTCTTCCAACGACTTGATCACTTGTTTATTGCTAGGATTTTTATTCTTTGACTGCTTATACAATTTTGTTGGAGTGACACCAAATCCCTTACCCCTCACACGACCAGAATACTCAAGAATATTTAACATTCGACTCAGTACGCTCCTGCAATCATCGTCCTTAGCTGCAGTTATAGTCTGGGATAGACTCTCCTGAAATATAGATAAAAGCATAAATATATTATACACAATTGAGTTTATGACAGAACTAATGTTGTACTTACACATTGCTCAAATACTTGTTGAACTTCTTCCTGAACGACTCCATCTCTACCCACACAGGCAGCCTTCCACAAAACATGGTCTGGAAGAGATGTTGCGTCACTTTTCTCTTATTCTAACTACACAATAAGACAGATAATAAGCTTCATTTTCTCATATTCTACCTATATCATATTAAAGAATTTATATATACTTACTATTTTTTGTTGTAAGCGTGCATATCCCAAACGCCCTTTTTTGTATGGATACGCAGGTTTTGATGCTCGTTGCCAATTTACGTCACTCACAGCCTGAAAAACAAGTTTAAGTCATATCATAACTCATGTGGAAGAAGTATATATATTATACATTGTTCATGATAAGTTAGAATTACATGGAATTCTTGGGTTCTTCGCTTGGAAACAAATATTTCCCATTCTTCAACTAAAATCAGATCAGCATACTTCTTTGAACGCTCTAATTCGACAAATTTTCCATCAGAATCCTTAAGAAACTTGTTCGTTAAAAACGCTCAAAATCCTCTTAGTCGTTTTTCGGCCAATTGAAGACAATATTTTTTCCGGTCGTCATCAATATTAAAAGACCTCTGCAAACAAATAAACATACACACAGTATGTTAGTATAAGTAATTTAAAGACATAACCATCGACATAATTAAAAAATATCAGATATCATACCTGTATCTCGCTCCATATTTTTTCTTTAGCCGGTTTTAACGAAGGAATTATCCCATTATCGCAAGTGATTGAAATTTGCGAACGAACAAGTGCTCCAATGTAGCTTGTTAACATCGCACCGTTAGGCTCAATTAATTGGCCTGTTTCATTCTAATGCACATCATACTTTATACTTTTATCTCTCGCACAAATGATTCCTTTCATAATCGTTATTCCTCTTGCAATATCTCCTTCCACGTCTTGTGCTGGTTCATTTCCATCATGTTTAGAAGTATCATGTGATTTCTCCTCGTTGGTAGCCATAACACCTGTAATTCAGAAAAACTAAATAATGAAATGAATGACAAATATATATATGAAAAGAAAAACATATAAATAAGAAATATATAAATAAGAAAAATATATATAATTTTATTGAATGACATAATATATAATTTTATTGAATGATATAATATGTAACTTTACGAGTATCTTTGTCACTAACATCTCTTTCTTTTCTTCGTTGGAACGTGGTTTACTTGTCTCTTAACAACACAGACGGATGGATTGATCTAAATTCCCTCGTTATGATCATTTCTAATATATGATTCGTCTGCTCTAATATTCTCATCTTGATCATCTATAATATAAGATTCCTTCTCAACATCAACATCACCCTGATCTCCAATGTTATCATTGATTACTTTGTTGGAAAAAAGAACTATAGACCATTTCGTACTTGTCGGATTAGTGACATAGAACACTTGTTTAGCTTGCGTGGCTAGAATAAAAGGCTCATCTTTGTACCCCACCTTATTAAGATCCACTTGCAAAAATCCTGACTTATCCATTCGTATGCCACTGTTATTTTCAACCCACTTGCATCCAAAAATAGGAATATGAAACTTCTCATAATCAACCACCCAAATGCGCTAAATAACCACAAAATATGACAAATTAGAATATTTGGAGTTTAAGTCCTTCACACTTGAAATGTGCATTGATTCAGCAAGCACGGTGACACCACTATTTTCCATTGTACTTTTTGAAGGTGAGAAAATACTTAGAAAGGGGGGGGGGGGGGGGTTGAATAAGTATCTTGAAAAAATTATAGCAATAAAAACTCAAGGAATTTTATCCTGGTTCGTTGAACTCAACTACTCCAGTCCACCCTATCAAGCGTGATTTGTCTTTCTCAACAAGGACTTAATCCACTATTAATCAACTGATTACAATAGCAAGCACTAAGAGCAACTGTTCTTAGTCTTCTTAAGAACTACTGATCCCAACTGGATCTTCTTAAGGGTCTTTTACAATCAAATGTAAGAATAAAACAAGTGTTTAAACTGCTTCTAATTAAGCTATATCACAACTGTGATTTTACACTTAAGATTTAAGAACTATGAAACAAATTCAGCAAATGAGAATAAATTGTATGATAGCTTTCTTTGAATTCTTTCAATATTTCGTCAATTGAAGAAGAGAGATGGAGTCTTCCTTTTATAGGCACAGATGTCCAAGTAGCTTTCACGTTGAAGGTGTGTACTAAAAAGGTCTGAGCCTTTTTGTCTTCACATCACATGACCTTTTCTAGAAATAGAATGCACAGAGAAATCCTTTTTGTCTGTGTTCTTGTGTCTAGCATAAATGAGGAAAGAGTCGTTTTGCCATTCCAACGGACATAACTTTGAATTCTTCTTCAACAAGTTTCAGCAAAAATCATCAGAGTCTTGAGTGGTCAGAGTCTTCTGATGTTCATCAGAGTTTGCTGAATCAGAGCAATGCAGCAAGTGTGCTTTCAGTGTGTAATAATTCAGAGCAGAGTTTTATGAATCAGATCCTCAGTACTGGCAGCGTAGTACTATCAGAGTCTTTTGAAAAATAAACTAAGCTTGAAACTCTTCATACAAAAGTCTTCAATGCTTCAGATGCTTCTGGCTTTTGTTTCAGATTCTTCTGTAGCTTCTGCTTCAGATCCTTCTGTAGACAGCGCTCAGAATCTTCTGTAGGCAGCATTCAGATTCTTCTAAGAGATGCTTCTGACGCTTCAGAGCCTTGCATATTTTCATGTTCATATCTAATTTGCTTCTAGAATAATATTCACTTGAATATCTGCAGCAAAAATTACTTGAACAAATTTTAGAGTATATAATTCTTTAATACAAAATTTCATAAGAGTTATCATCAAAACTTAGATATATAATTAAGAACCAATCTGTATTCTAACAATCTCCCCCTTTTTGATGATGACAAAAACATAAGAAATTTTGTTCAATAAAAATATAATTATAACTCCCCTTGAGATTATGAATCTCCCCCTGAATTGAATACTTAGAAGGAATAAAAACTTCCCTTTTTGCATGAGTATTCTTTAAAGAATCAGAGCCTGATTGTTCCAAAAATTAGATCTTGACTATGATAAACGTTTCAGAATCAGAGCCTGATTGGTTAAATATGATCTGGGAGTCTCAGAGTTACTTTTTAAGAATTTGTCAGATTTTTCAAATGATCTGAAATACTAAGAGTTCACGTTAATTATAATTAGATATGTCTGAGTTTCATTTAGGTAGAGTTTATTTGAACAGTCAGATCCATTTTCTCCCCCATTTTTGTCATAATCAAAAAGTAAAACTTTTAAAGACAAATAAAAGGAAATACAGAAAAGATTCATTCATGTAGAGAAAACAGCAGAGTCATTCATTCATATTAAAAACAGACAAATCATCAGATAAATTCAAGTACATGTGCACAAACATCAGATACAGAAAAAACATAAAACTAGGTTTGCTTGGACATAATCATCTTCAGAAGTTGAGTGATCTCAAATGAAGATTCTTCTTGCTTTGTCATCCATTTTGCCATGTTCTCATTCTTCTGATCTTGCTTAGACATCTATTGTGCCATGTTTTCAGTCTTCTGGTCTTTCTTGGCCATCCATGACTTGATCTCAGATTGCCCAGCTTCCAATACTGCAATCTTATCTTCTAGATCTGGATTCTCTTTCTTGATTTCAGATGAAGAAGGTGAGGCAGATTTTGAAGCAGGAACAAAGTCAATTTCCATTTGGGATGCAGAGTCAGGAGCAACAGATCCAGAGGGATTTTCCACAATTGTCATAGCTAGTGGATTTTCTTCAGAAGCAGATTCTGTAAGAACTTCTGTAGCAGATACTCCAGAAGATGAAGGTACATCTTCAAGAAGCAAAGGTGCAGATCTTTTCACATTCCATATCATGCTTCTGGCAGTCTCAACAAATCTGAGCTTCGTATCATCAGAACATACACTCTTTAATTTGAGGCAACAATATTGAATCTAGCAATGAAGCTATTCCAGATAGCATCAGATTCATTTGCATCCATGGTTGACAAGCATCTCTTCTGTACAGAGCCTAAATGCATCTTTATCTCTTTCAGAAAATCAGCAAATAAAGTATCAACGTTCAGCCTAGTTTTTGGTTTGAGAAGGGTTTCCAAAGTGAATGGCTTGGGTTGAGGTGATGGTGGTATAGTAAATTTTGGAATGATGATCAGAGGACGAGGGTAGAAAGGAAAAGATGGATGGTCAGATGAAGTGGCAATTTTGGATATGGATAAGGTTTTAACCAGAAATGGTTTTACACGTGATGCATCAGAAACGACATCAAATGTAGTGGGAGAGTAAGGAATGAAAACAGATTTATCAGACAAAAGAGGTTCTGATGAAATCATATCTGGCAGTTCTTTTAAGTAAGTTTGAAGAGCAGATGGTAGAATGGTGGAAGTCTTAGGTTTAAAAAGAGTGATAGAGTCAGATGGTTCTATTCTGTCATAGAAATGTTTAAACTTGAAACCAGAAGGAAGTGGATCAGAGGGGAGTGGTTTAAAGGAAGCAAATGAAACAAATTCAGATGTCCTGGGTTTGGGTGATGGAATGGGTTCAGGAATGAGAGTTTCAGATGAAACAGGTAGTTCTGGTTGTTTAGATGCAAATTCTCTGAGAGAGGGAGGTGAGATAACATCAGGATGAACATTAGATTCAGATGAATCAGATGAGGTGGTTGGGGTACAAGATGTAGAAGAAACTTCAAATACAGTCTTGAGAGGTTTAATGTTCAGAACCTCAGTATTAGGTATATTTGTTTCAAGAGGATTGGATGTTGGTGGATCAGATACAACTGGTTCAGATGCAACTGGTTCAGATGCAACTGGTTCAGATTGTATGGGTTCAGATGCAGCTGGTTGTTGAACTTCAGGTTGTTGTTGTGTTGTAGGTTGTTCTGTTGGTTTAGTTTGTGGTTCTGATTATGGAATATCAGATGATTTTAATGGTGTAGTGGAAATAGGATCAGATGATTTTGGTGGTTCAGAGGTTTGAGATGGAGCAGGAATAGTTTGATTTTGAGTGGGAGGAGGTTCAGGCATTGAACTAATTGTTGATACATTCACAGCAATTTTAGAAATAGAAGGTAAAGATGATTTAGTACCTTTTGTTTTGATGCGCTTGGTAGGAACAGAGGGAACTTCTCCAGAAGCTTTTCTCTTAATATGCTTCTGTGGCTTTTCAGCAACTCTCTGTTTCTTCTGAGCAGCAGCTTCTTCTGCCTCTAATTGTTTTCTTTTCCTTATGTTCTCATCATACACATCTGACATAGGTTCTCTAGCTCTTATCAGAATATCTGCAGGAATAGGTGTTCCATCTGCTTTGCACACATCAATATACCTAAGAATAATATCCCTAGGTTCTTCAGCACCAAAGAGTGGAAAGTCTTGAACTGGAAGCCTTCTCTGACTTACTTCAGTAACATCAGCTTCTTAGGAGCAGTTGTGAGTTCATCCACAATCTTTAGCCTCTGAAAACTCTTTCCATTCAATGGTTTACCAACTATAGATTCAAGCTCTTCTTTAACTCCAGCTTCATAAAGAGCAGTTACCAGACCATTCTCTGTCAGAATGTCTGAGATCAATCTTCCAAAAGGGATCCACGTCCTGATCTTCTGTCCCTTATCCTTTATGGATTCTCTGGATGCGTTGATGTGATTCCATAGATGCATAAAGAGAATATATGGAAGATCTACTTTTGTACTCTGACTCAAGCAGTACATAAAATAGAGTTGTTCATTATTCACATAATATGGAGAATTTGTGGATTTTCTGTGATTGATGCATCCCAGAAAAATCTTTGCCTAGATTTTGTAGTCAGGTTTCAGATCCTTAAATTTGTTGGACGCCTGTCCAGATGCAATAACTTCCTCATAAACTTCTTCCATATCCACACGCCCAGCTGGCAGATGACAAACTTCATCAGTCTCCTCATACCCTATGAGTTTTCTGATGAGATCTTCAGTGATGATGATCTCTTTGCCCAGAACAGAAAAGAGGATGAATTTTGGGTAAATAGATGCATGTATCCAAAATTCCTTCACCAAGTGTGGATACACTGGTCCAAACAACCTGTCAAAATACTTGACCCAGCCTTGTGCATCAATAATAGAACGCAATTCAAACCCATTGTTAGCCAGAGAGTCAAATTCCACCATGGATTCACAAAGAACTTCAAGCTTGTCCACAGGGGTTAACAATGTTCTCTTGGGTTCCTTAAAGGGAGTAACCCCCATGTTTGCTGACGTAACTGCAACCATAGATGATTGAAACTGAGCTGATGTTAAGGATGATGTTGTCATTGTTGAAGATGAAGAAGATTTGGACGAAGGTTTAGGGTTGTTATGAAGAGCAAAGAGCAAGCAGAAATGCATATAATGTTTGTGAAGTGAAAAGTGTGAAATGGTGTGATTTGAGGTATTTATAGAGAAAGAAATTAGGGCATTCAAAAAGACACATTCAACACGTTCCACTTAGCAATTAATAGCATTTAATGAAAAGAATAAAAATCATTTCAAAACATTAATTGATTCTGAAAATTTGGGGGGAAAACCAAGATTTTCACTATTCAAACAATACCTCAAATGTCTCTTCAGTAATGTGCACGCCATCTTTTCAGATTCAGAGTGACACGTGTTTGCTTGCATGTGCTTCTGAATTCTCTTAAGAAATGAAACGTTAGCCAACGTTCAGATCCTCTAAGATTGGTTAGTTCAGATACACGCAAATAATAATAATGATAATTCAATAAATCAAATAAAGACAGATGAAATACTTCAGAGTTTTAAACATTTTGCATCTGAGAAGTTTTGTTTTTAAAAAAATATCATTCTAGACACAAATCCATACCAACATTTTTTAGAATAAACTTGAACCTATCTTCAACAAGGGGTTTTGTGAAAATATCAGCCCACTGATGATCTGTATCAACAAAGGCTAAATTTATAATACCCTTCTGAACATAGTCTTTGATGAAATGATGTTTAATTTCTATATGTTTTGCCTTAGAGTGTAAAATAAGGTTTTTAGACAAACATATAGCAGAAGTATTATAACATAAAATAGAAATGTTACTCTCAAAGATCTGATAGTCTTCTAGCTGACTTTTGATCCAGAGCATCTGCGTGCTATATCCAGCAGCAGCAATATATTATGCCTTTGTAGTTGATAGTGCAATTGTAGGTTTCTTCTTGCTGTAATAGGAGATTAAATTTCTTCCCAGAAATTGACAACTTCCAGAAGTACTTTTTCTTTCAACTCTGTCTCCAGCGTAATCAGCATCACAGAATCCAACTAATTTGAAATCATCAGATTTTCTGTAACACAAACCCACATTAGAAGTACCTTTCAGATACCTTAGAATCCTCTTAACAGCTGTTAAGTGTGATTCTCTAGGATCTGATTGGAATCTTGCACACAAGCACACACTGAATAAAATATCAGGTCTAGAAGAAGTTAAGTAGAGAAGAGATCCTATCATACCTCTGTAGAGTTTCTGATCTACTTTCTTACTTACCTCTTCCTTACCAAGTGTACTTGTTGGATGCATGAGAGTCTTTGCCATCTTACTATCAGTCATGTTAAACTTCTTCAGAAGCTCTTTAACATATTTGGTCTGATGAATGTAAGTGCAATCTGGAGTTTGGTTGACTTGAATTCCCAGAAAGAATCTCAATTCTCCCATCATGCTCATCTCAAATTCAGCCTGCATACATTGAGCAAACTCCTTTCCCAACATAACATTGGTAGATCCAAATATAATATCATCCACATATATTTGGCAAATTAAAAGATCTTTCTTAAATGTTTTATAGAAGAGAGTTGTGTCCACTTTGCCTCTGATGAAATTTTTCTCCAGAAGAAAATTGCTTAATCTCTCATACCAAGCTCTGGGAGCTTGTTTTAAACCATAAAGAGATTTCTTTAGTTTGAAACATGTTCTAGAAATTTTTCACTTTCAAAACCAGGAGGTTGGTGAACATAAACTTCTTCTTCTATAATTCCATTTAGAAAGGCACTCTTAACATCCATCTGATATAGAGTGATGTTATTTTGTGCAGCAAAAGAAATGAGTAAACGAATAGACTCTAACCTGGCTACAGGAACATAAGTCTCTGTATAATCAATTTCTTCTTGCTGACTATAACCTTGAGCAACAAGCCTTGCTTTGTTCCTTTCAACTTCTCCTTTTTCATTTAACTTGTTTCTGAAGACCCATTTAGTTCCAATTATGTTGAATCCTTTTGGTCTTGGAACCAAATCCCAAACATCATTTCTAGTGAACTAATTGAGCTCTTATTGCATGGCAATTATCCAGTCATTGTCTTGCAGAGCTTCATCCACAAAAGTTGGTTCAATAACTGACACCAACCCAAATAATGATACTTCAAATGATCTGAGGAAGGATCTTATTCTTATTGGGTCATCTTTCTTTCCAATGATCACATCCTCTGGGTGAGAGGCCTTGATTCTGGAAGATGATCCTCTAACAGTTGATTCTTCAGAAATGTTCAAGTTGTTCATCTGAGAAGCTAAAGGAATTGCATCTAGCATTGCTTCTGGTTCCTTCACTTGAGCTTTGTCTGCCTTTGAGCCTTTAGAGTCTGTGAGAATTACTTCTCTATTTGCAGAACTTTCAAACTGCTTTGGCTTTTCAATGCCAAGCTTATCATCAAATCTAACATGTATAGATTCTTCCACAATCTGTGTTTCAGTATTGTATACTCTGTAGCCTTTAAAGCGTTCAGAATAGCCAAGCATGAAACACTTCTGTGCTTTAGAATCAAACTTATTAAGATTCTCTTTAGTGTTTAACATATAAAAAATACATCCAAAAGGATGAAAGTAAGAAATGTTGGGCTTTCTGTTCCTCCACAATTCATAGGGAGTCTTTTCCAGAAGAGGTCTTACAGACACTCTTTTCTGAATGTAACATGTTGTGTTTATTGCTTCTGCCCAAAAATGCTTTGCCAGATTAGTCTCGTTGATCATGGTTCTGGCCATTTCTTGCAAAGTTCTATTTTCCCTCTCTACAACTCCATTCTGTTGTGGAGTTCTAGGGCAGGAGAAATCATGAGCAATGCCATTTTCATTAAAATATTTTTCAAAATATTTGTTTTCAAATTCACCACCATGATCACTTCTGACTTTAATAATTTTGAAATCTTTTTCATTCTGGACTTGTTTGCAGAAGTCAAAGAACACAGAATGTGACTCATCCTTGTGTTTTAGGAACTTTACCCATGTCCATCTGCTATAGTCATCAACAATGACTAATTCATACTTCTTGCCTCTGATGGATACAGTTTTCACTGGTCCAAACAGATCAATATGAAGTAATTCTAATGGTCTTGAAGTTGAAACAACATTTTTTGATTTATAAGAAGATTTTGAAAATTTTCCTTTTTGACATGCTTCACAAAGAGCATCTGAGTTGAGCTTCAACTTAGGAAGTCCTCTGACCAGATTGAGTTTATTAATCTGAGATATACGTCTCATATTAATATGTCCCAATCTTCTGTGCCAAACCCATTGCTCATCATTAACAGACAAAAGGCATTTGACATTTTGAACCTTAAGTTCTGAAAGATTGATTTTGTAAATGTTGTTCTTCCTCTTTCCATTAAATAGGATTGAGCCATCCTTCTGACTAACAGCTTTACAACATTGTTGATTAAAGATTATATCATAACCATTGTCACTTAATTGACTTATGGACAATATATTATGCTTTAATCCTTCTACAAGAAGAACATTAGATATAGAGGGAAGGTTACCATTGCCAATAGTACCAGAGCCAATAATCTTGCCCTTCTGATTCCCTCCAAACTTCACTTCTCCTCCAGATTTAAGCTCCAGGCTTTGGAACATAAACCTTTCTCCTGACATGTGACGTGAGCAGCCAGAGTCCAGGTACCATAACTAGCGTCTTGACTTTTCTGCTAAATACATCTGCAACAGGGATTATCTTATCCTTAAGTACCCAGATCTTTTTGGGTCCTTTTGGGTTAGTTGCCTTGAAAGATGGTCTGAACTTCTGTCTTTTTATAACAATTTTGTTCTGACTTACTTTTGGCTTAAACACAGGAACGTTCTGATCATAACGTGTGTGTTTGGTATCATTCAGATGACCAAACTTGAAATGAGAGTATAAGGGAGTTTTCTTAATTACAAGTTTATCAACAGAAATTGGATTTAAATCCTTTCGAGCGGAAGATTCATATCCAATTCCTTTCCTGTTGTTTCTGCTAACTCCATAGATCATTGAAGCCATCTTGCTTCTATCTATGCTTTTAGCTAGAAACTTCTGAAAGCTGAAGTCATATTCTTCTAAAATGTTTTTGCATTTAGACTTGCTTTCAGATTCAGAATTTTGTTAAGCTTTTTCAAAATTGGCTTTCATTTTCAAATTATTTTCTTTTAGCTCAGCAACTTCGGATCTTAACAGATTATTCTCAGATCCAAGATTGTATTTAAGTTTCTTGCATTTGAGCTTAATCTGATTATAATTTTTCAGGACTTCTGATAAGACTTTAATAAGCTCTTCCCCAGTGAGATCAGAAAGTACCTCTTCTGAGTCAGATTCAGAATCAGACTCAGATCCAGATGATCCTTCATTCTGATCTTCAATGTCTGCCATCAAAGCCATGTTGGCGCATTCATCTTCAGATTCTGATGAGGATCCAAATTCATCTGAATCATCCCAGGTTTCCATTAGAACCTTCTTCTTGTGCTCAGGCTTTCTTCTGGGCTTTTCTTTCTGAAGCTTTGGAAATTCATTTTTGTAATGACCAGGTTGTTTGCATTCAAAACAAACAACTTCCTTCTTTCCAGATCTTTTTGGTCCAGAGGAATCCTTGCGCTGATATGGCTTTTTGAAGTTCTTGAACTTCCTCTGCTTGTGCTTCCAGAGTCTGTTGATTCTTCTGGACAACAAGGACAATTCATCTTCTTCTTCAGAAGATGACTCTTCAGAACTCTCTTTTAACACCTGCAAAGCTTTCACATATTTGTTAGATTTTAAGGCAATTGACTTACCTTTCTTTTGAGGCTCATCTTTCTCAAGTTCAATTTCATAGCTCCTCAGTGAGCTGATTAGCTCCTCCAAAGTGATATTGTTCAGATCCTTAGCAAGCTTCAGTGCAGTGACCATAGGTCTCTATCTGATAGGCAAGCTTCTGATGATCTTCTTTACATGATCAACAGTTGAGTAGCTTTTGTCCAACACTTTTAGACCAGCTGTGAGGATCTGGAATATAGAGAACATATTTTCAATAGACTCAGATTCTTCCATTTTGAACGCTTCATACTTCTGTATTAGCGCCAGAGCCTTGGTCTCTTTAACTTGAAGGTTTCCTTCATGAGTCATCTTCAAAGACTCAAACATGCCAAATGCAGCTTCTCTATTTGTGATCTTCTCATACTCAGTATGAGATATTGCATTTAACAAGATTGTTCTAGCCTTGTGGTGATTTCTAAACTCCTTCTTTTGGGCTTCAGTCAAAGATTTTCTGTTTACTTTCTTGCCATTCCCATCAGTGGGATGAAAAAACATAAAATATTTTTCATTTATTTATATTCTTTTAACTCTGTGGCTTACTGACGAAGAAACATGAAATTTGTTGATGGAGAAGAAACATACTGAATAAATTTACATCTAACTGACCATAATTCAATGTGAAAAAGTTTAATATAACTAAATTTGGTCTTGATTATTTAATTTTAATTTTTACCTAAAATATATAAAATATATATCATGGATTATAGTCTTTTAACTTTGTTTTTTACTAAGGAAATACCTAAAATTTTGTGATGGAGTTGAAAAATAAAATATAATTATATTTTTACAAATACTATAGTCTATTATGTTTAGTGCTTAGTGATAAAAAAAACCTAAGAGTTTGGGACGGTGAAGAAAAAACCTAAAATATTTTTCATTCATTTATAGTCTTTTAACTCTGTGGCTTACTGACGAAGAAACATGAAATATGTTGATGGAGAAGAAACATACTGAATAAATTTACATCTAATTGACCATAATTCAATGTGAAAAAGTTTAATATAAATAAATTTGATCTTCATTATTTAATTTTAGTTTTTACCTATATTATATAAAATATATGTCATGGATTATAG
This sequence comes from Lathyrus sativus, assembly GCA_963859935.3. NCBI lineage: Eukaryota > Viridiplantae > Streptophyta > Magnoliopsida > Fabales > Fabaceae > Lathyrus > Lathyrus sativus. The sequence goes on along the minus strand of CAWUDS030001725.1, from coordinate 32,595 downwards.
TCTTTTAACTTTGTTTTTTACTAGGGAAATACTTAAAACTTTCTGATGGAGTTGAAAAATAAAATATAATTATATTTTTACAAATACTATAGTCTATTATGTTTGGTGCTTAGTGATAAAAAAAACCTAAGACTTAGAGACGGTGAAGAAAAAACCTAAAATATTTTTCATTCATTTATAGTCTTTTAACTCTATGGCTTACTGACGAAGAAAAATGAAATTTGGTGATGGAGAAGAAACATATTGAATATATTTACATCTAAGGTACCATAATTCAATGTGAAAAAGGTAAATATAAATAAGTTTGATCTTGATTATTTAATTTTAATTTTTACCTATATTACATAAAATATATGTCATGGATTATAGTCTTTTAACTTTGTTTTTAGTGGGGGAAAACCTAAAATTTTGTGATGGAGTTGAAAAATAAAATATAATTAATTTTTTACACATACTATAGTCTATTATGTTTGGTTCTTAGTGATAAAAAAACCTAAGACTTTAAGGCGGTGAAGAAAAAACCTAAAATATTTTTCATTCATTCATAGTCTTTTAATTCTGTGGCTTACTGACGAAGAAACATGAAATTTGTTGATGGAGAAGAAACATACTGAATAAATTTACATCTAATTGACCATAATTTAATGTGAAAAAGTTTAATATAAATAAATTTGATCTTCAATATTTAATTTTAATTTTTACCTATATTATATAAAATATATGTCATGGATTATAGTCTTTTAACTTTGTTTTTTACTAGGGAAATACCTAAAATTTTGTGATGGAGTTGAAAAATAAAATATAATTATATTTTAACAAATACTATAGTCTATTATGTTTGGTGCTTAGTGATAAAAAAAACCTAAGACTTTAGGACGGTGAAGAAAAAACCTAAAATATTTTTCATTCATTTATAGTCTTTTAACTCTATGGCTTACTGACGAAGAAACAAGAAATTTGGTGATGGAGAAGAAACATATTGAATATGTTTACATCTAATGTATCATAATTCAATGTGAAAAAGGTAAATATAAATAAGTTTGATCTTGATTATTTAATTTTAATTTTTACCTATATTACATAAAATATATGTCATGGATTATAGTCTTTTAACTTTTTTTCTTAGTGGGGGAAAACCTAAAATTTTTTGATGAAGTTGAAAAATAAAATATAATTAATGTTTTACACATACTATAGTCTATTATGTTTGGTTCTTAGTGATAAAAAAAACCTAAGACTTTAAGGCGGTGAAGAAAAAACCTAAAATATTTTTCATTCATTTATAGTCTTTTAACTATGTGGTTTACTGACAAAGAAACATGAAATATGTTGATGGAGAAGAAACATACTGAATAAATTTACATCTAATTGACAATAATTCAATGTGAAAATGTTTAATATAAATAAATTTGATCTTCATTATTTAATTTTAATTTTTACCTATATTATATAAAATATATGTCATGGATTATAGTCTTTTAACTTTGTTTTTTACTGGGGAAATACCTAAAATTTTGTGATGGAGTTGAAAAATAAAATATAATTATATTTTTACAAATACTATAGTCTATTATGTTTGGTTCTTAGTGATAAAGAAACCTAAGACTTTGGGACGGTGAAGAAAAAACCTAAAATAGTTTTTATTCATTTATAGTCTTTTAACTCTATGGCTTACTAACGAAGAAACATGAAATTTGGTGATGGAGAAGAAACATATTGAATATGTTTACATCTAATGTATCATAATTTAATGTGAAAAAGGTAAATATAAATAAGTTTGATCTTGATTATTTAATTTTAATTTTTACCCATATTACATAAAATATATGTCATGGATTGTAGTCTTTTAACTTTTTTTCTTAGTGGGGGAAAACCTAAAATTTTGTGATGAAGTTGAAAAATAAAATATAATTAATGTTTTACACATACTATAGTCTATTATGTTCGGTTCTTAGTGATAAAAAAACCTAAGACTTTAAGGCGGTGAAGAAAAAACCTAAAATATTTTTCATTCATTTATAGTCTTTTAACTATGTGGCTTAGTGACAAAGAAACATGAAATATGTTGATGGAGAAGAAACATACTGAATAAATTTACATCTAATTGACCATAATTCAATGTGAAAATGTTTAATATAAATAAATTTGATCTTCATTATTTAATTTTAATTTTTACCTATATTATATAAAATATATGTCATGGATTATAGTCTTTTAACTTTGTTTTTTAGTGGGGGAAAACCTAAAATTTTTTGATGGAGTTGAAAAATAAAATATAATTAATTTTTTACAAATACTATAGTCTATTATGTTTGGTTCTTAGTGATAAAAAAAACCTAAGACTTTGGGACGGTGAAGAAAAAACCTAAAATAGTTTTTATTCATTTATAGTCTTTTAACTCCATGGCTTACTGACGAAGAAACATGAAATTTGGTGATGGAGAAGAAACATATTGAATATGTTTACATCTAATGTATCATAATTCAATGTGAAAAGGTAAATATAAATAAGTTTGATCTTGATTATTTAATTTAATTTTTACCTATATTACATAAATCATATGTCATGGATTATAGTCTTTTAACTTTGTTTTTTACTGGGGGAATACCTAAAATTTTGTGATGGAGTAAAAAAATAAAATATAATTATATTTTAACAAATACTATAGTCTATTATGTTTGGTGCTTAGTGATAAAAAAAACCTAAGACTTTAGGACGGTGAAGAAAAAACCTAAAATATTTTTCATTCATTTATAGTCTTTTAACTCTATGGCTTACTGACGAAGAAACATGAAATTTGGTGATGGAGAAGAAACATATTGAATATGTTTAAATCTAATTGACCATAATTCAATGTGAAAATGTTTAATATAAATAAATTTGATCTTCATTATTTAATTTTAATTTTTACCTATATTATATAAAATATATGTCATGGATTATAGTCTTTTAACTTTGTTTTTTACTGGGGAAATACCTAAAATTTTGTGATGGAATTGAAAAATAAAATATAATTATATTTTTACAAATACTATAGTCTATTATGTTTGGTTCTTAGTGATAAAAAAAACCTAAGACTTTGGGACGGTGAAGAAAAAACCTAAAATAGTTTTTATTCATTTATAGTCTTTTAACTCTATGGCTTACTGAAGAAGAAACATGAAATTTGGTGATGGAGAAGAAACATATTGAATATGTTTACATCTAATGTATCATAATTCAATGTGAAAAGGTAAATATAAATAAGTTTGATCTTGATTATTTAATTTTAATTTTTACCTATATTACATAAAATATATGTCATGGATTATAGTCTTTTAACTTTTTTACTTAGTGGGGGAAAACCTAAAATTTTGTAATGAAGTTGAAAAATAAAATATAATTAATGTTTTAACTCTATGGCTTACTGACGAAGAAACATGAAATTTGGTGATGGAGAAGAAACATATTGAATATATTTAAATCTAATGTACCATAATTCAATGTGAAAAAGGTAAATATAAATAAGTTTGGTCTTGATTATTTAATTTTAATTTTTACCTATATTACATAAAATATATGTCATGGATTTTAGTCTTTTAACTTTGTTTTTTAGTGGGGGAAAACATAAAATTTTGTGATGGAGTTGAAAAATAAAATATAATTAATTTTTTAGACATACTATAGTCTATTATGTTTGGTTCTTAGTGATAAAAAAACCTAAGACTTTAAGGCGGTGAAGAAAAAACCTAAAATATTTTTCATTCATTTATAGTCTTTTAACTCTGTGTCTTACTGACAAAGAAACATGAAATATGTTGATGGAGAAGAAACATATTGAATAAATTTACATCTAATTGACCATAATTCAATGTGAAAAAGTTTAATATAAATAAATTTGATCTTCATTATTTAATTTTAATTTTTACCTATATTATATAAAATATATGTCATGGTTTATAGTCTTTTAACTTTGTTTTTTACTAGGGAAATACCTAAAATTTGGTGATGGAGTTGAAAAATAAAATATAATTATATTTTGACAAATAATATAGTCTATTATGTTTGGTGCTTAGTGATAAAAAAATCCTAAGACTTTGGGACGGTGAAGAAAAAACCTAAAATATTTTTCATTCATTTATAGTCTTTTAACTCTATGGCTTACTGACGAAGAAACATGAAATTTGGTGATGGAGAAGAAACATATTGAATATATTTACATCTAATGTACCATAATTCAATGTGAAAAAGGTAAATATAAATAAGTTTGATCTTGATTATTTAATTTTAATTTTTACCTATATAACATAAAATATATGTCATGGATTATAGTCTTTTAACTTTGTTTTTAGTGGGGGAAACCTATTTTGTGCTGGAGTTGAAAAATAAAATATAATTAATTTTTTACACATACTATAGTCTATTATATTTGGTTCTTAGTGATAAAAAAAACCTAAGACTTAGGGACGGTGAAGAAAAAACCTAAAATATTTTTCATTCGTTTATAGTCTTTTAACTCTATGGCTTACTGACGAAGAAACATGAAATTTGGTGATGGAGAAGAAACATATTGAATATATTTACATCTAATGTACCATAATTCAATGTGAAAATGGTAAATATAAATAAGTTTGATCTTGATTATTTAATTTTAATTTTTACCTATATTACATAAAATATATGTCATGGATTATAGTCTTTTAACTTTGTTTTTTTAGTGAGGGAAAACCTAAAATTTTGTGATGGAGTTGAAAAATAAAATATAATTAATTTTTTACACATATTATAGTCTATTATGTTTGGTTCTTAGTGATAAAAAAACCTAAGACTTTAAGGCGGTGAAGAAAAAACCTAAAATATTTTTCATTCATTTACAGTCTTTTAACATTGTGGCTTACTGACGAAGAAACATGAAATTTGTTGATGGAGAAGAAACATACTGAATAAATTTACATCTAATGGACCATAATTTAATGTGAAAAAGTTTAATATAAATAAATTTTATCTTCATTATTTAATTTTAATTTTTACCTATATTATATAAAATATATGTCATGGATTATAGTCTTTTAACTTTGTTTTTTAGTGGGGGAAAACCTAAAATTTTGTGATGGAGTTGAAAAATAAAATATAATTAATTTTTTACACATACTATAGTCTATTATGTTTGGTTCTTAGTGATAAAAAAACCTAAGACTTTAAGGCGGTGAAGAAAAAACCTAAAATATTTTTCATTCATTCATAGTCTTTTAACTCTGTGGCTAACTGACGAAGAAACATGAAATTTGTTGATGGAGAAGAAACATACTGAATAAATTTACATCTAATTGACCATAATTCAATGTGAAAAAGTTTAATATAAATAAATTTGATCTTCAATATTGAATTTTAATTTTTACCTATATTATATAAAATATATGTCATGGATTATAGTCTTTTAACTTTGTTTTTTACTGGGGGAATACCTAAAATTTTGTGATGGAGTAAAAAAATAAAATAAAATTATATTTTAACAAATACTATAGTCTATTATGTTTGGTGCTTAGTGATAAAAAAAACCTAAGAATTTAGGACGGTGAAGAAAAAACCTAAAATATTTTTCATTCATTTATAGTCTTTTAACTCTATGACTTACTGACGAAGAAACATGAAATTTGGTGATGGAGAAGAAACATATTGAATATGTTTACATCTAATGTATCATAATTGAATGTGAAAAAGGTAAATATAAATAAGTTTGATCTTGATTATTTAATTTTAATTTTTACCTATATTACATAAAATATATGTCATGGATTATAGTCTTTTAACTTTTTTTCTTAGTGGGGGAAAACCTAAAATTTTGTGATGAAGTTGAAAACTAAAATATAATTAATGTTTTACACATACTATAGTCTATTATGTTTGGTTCTTAGTGATAAAAAAAACCTAAGACTTTAAGGCAGTGAAGAAAAAACCTAAAATATTTTTCATTCATTTATAGTCTTTTAACTATGTGGTTTACTGACAAAGAAACATGAAATATGTTGATGGAGAAGAAACATACTGAATAAATTTACATCTAATTGACCATAATTCAATGTGAAAATGTTTAATATAAATAAATTTGATCTTCATTATTTAATTTTAATTTTTACCTATATTATATAAAATATATGTCATGGATTATAGTCTTTTAACTTTGTTTTTTACTGGGGAAATACCTAAAATTTTGTGATGGAGTTGAAAAATAAAATATAATTATATTTTTACAAATACTATAGTCTATTATGTTTGGTTATTAGTGATAAAAAAAACCTAAGACTTTGGGACGGTGAAGAAAAAACCTAAAATAGTTTTTATTCATTTATAGTCTATTAACACTATGGCTTACTGACGAAGAAACATGAAATTTGGTGATGGAGAAGAAACATATTGAATATGTTTACATCTAATGTATCATAATTCAATGTGAAAAAGGTAAATATAAATAAGTTCTATCTTGATTATTTAATTTTAATTTTTACCTATATTAAATAAAATATATGTCATGGATTATAGTCTTTTAACTTTTTTTCTTAGTGGGCGAAAACCTAAAATTTTGTGGTGAAGTTGAAAAATAAAATATAATTAATCTTTTACACATACTATAGTCTATTATGTTTGGTTCTTAGTGATAAAAAAAACCTAAGACTTTAAGGCGGTGAAGAAAAAACCTAAAATATTTTTCATTCATTTATAGTCTTTTAACTATGTGGCTTACTGACAAAGAAACATGAAATATGTTGATGGAGAAGAAACATACTGAATAAATTTACATCTAATTGACCATAATTCAATGTGAAAATGTTTAATATAAATAAATTTGATTTTCATTATTTAATTTTAATTTTTACCTATATTATATAAAATTAATGTCATGGATTATAGTCTTTTAACTTTGTTTTTTACTTGGGAAATACCTAAAATTTTGTGATGGAGTTGAAAAATAAAATATAATTATATTTTTACAAATACTATAGTCTATTATGTTTGGTGCTTAGTGATAAAAAAAACCTAAGACTTTGGGACGGTGAAGAAAAAACCTAAAATATTTTTCATTCATTTATAGTCTTTTAACTCCATGGCTTACTGACGAAGAAACATGAAATTTGGTGATGGAGAAGAAACATATTGAATATGTTTACATCTAATGTATCATAATTCAATGTGAAAAAGGTAAATATAAATAAGTTTGATCTTGATTATTTAATTTAAATTTTTACCTATATTACATAAAATATATGTCATGGATTATAGTCTTTTAACTTCGTTTTTTAGTGAGGGAAAACCTAAAATTTTGTGATGGAGTTGAAAAATAAAATATAGTTAATTTTTTACACATACTATAGTCTATTATGTTTGGTTCTTAGTGATAAAAAAACCTAAGACTTTAAGGCGGTGAAGAAAAAACCTAAAATATTTTTCATTCATTTATAGTCTTTTAACTTTGTGGCTTACTGACGAAGAAACATGAAATATGTTGATGGAGAAGAAACATACTGAATAAATTTACATCTAATTGACCATAATTCAATGTGAAAAAGTTTAATATAAATAAATTTTATCTTCATGATTTAATTTTAATTTTTACCTATATTATATAAAATATATGTCATGGATTATAGTCTTTTAACTTTGTTTTTTAGTGGGGGAAAACCTAAAATTTTGTGATGGAGTTGAAAAATAAAATATAATTAATTTTTTACACATACTATAGTCTATTATGTTTGGTTCTTAGTGATAAAAAAACCTAAGACTTTTAGGCGGTGAAGAAAAAACCTAAAATATTTTTCATTCATTTATATTCTTTTAACTCTGTGGCTTACTGACGAAGAAACATGAAATTTTTTGATGGAGAAGAAACATACTGAATAAATTTACATCTAACTGACCATAATTCAATGTGAAAAAGTTTAATATAACTAAATTTGGTCTTGATTATTTAATTTTAATTTTTACCTAAAATATATAAAATATATGTCATGGATTATAGTCTTTTAACTTTGTTTTTTACTAGGGAAATACCTAAAATTTTGTGATGGAGTTGAAAAATAAAATATAATTATATTTTTACAAATACTATAGTCTATTATGTTTAGTGCTTAGTGATAAAAAAAACCTAAGACTTTGGGACGGAGAAGAAAAAACCTAAAATATTTTTCATTCATTTATAGTCTTTTAACTCTGTGGTTTACTGACGAAGAAATATGAAATATGTTGATGGAGAAGAAACATACTGAATAAATTTACATCTAATTGACCATAATTCAATGTGAAAAAGTTTAATATAAATAAATTTGATCTTCATTATTTAATTTTAGTTTTTACCTATATTATATAAAATATATGTCGTGGATTATAGTCTTTTAACTTTGTTTTTTACTAGGGAAATACTTAAAACTTTGTGATGGAGTTGAAAAATAAAATATAATTATATTTTTACAAATACTATAGTCTATTATGTTTGGTTCTTAGTGATAAAAAAAACCTAAGACTTAGGTACGGTGAAGAAAAAACCTAAAATATTTTTCATTCATTTATAGTCTTTTAACTCTATGACATACTGACGAAGAAAAATGAAATTTGGTGATGGAGAACAAACATATTGAATATATTTACATCTAATGTACCATATTTCAATATGAAAAAGGTAAATATAAATAAGTTTTATCTTGATTATTTAATTTTAATTTTTACCTATATTACATAAAATATATGTCATGGATTACAGTCTTTTAACTTTGTTTTTTAGTGGGGGAAAACCTAAAATTTTGTGATGGAGATGAAAAATAAATAAAAATTAATTTTTTACACATACTATAGTCTATAATGTTTGGTTCTTAGTGATAAAAAAACCTAAGACTTTAAGGCGGTGAAGAAAAAACCTAAAATATTTTTCATTCATTTATAGTCTTTTAACTCTGTGGCTTACTGACAAAGAAACATGAAATATGTTGATGGAGAAGAAACATATTGAATAAATTTACATCTAATTGACCATAATTCAATGTGAAAAAGTTTAATATAAATAAATTTGATCTTCATTATTTAATTTTAATTTTTACCTATATTATATAAAATATATGTCATGGTTTATAGTCTTTTAACTTTGTTTTTTACTAGGGAAATACCTAAAATTTTGTGATGGAGTTGAAAAATAAAATATAATTATATTTTGACAAATAATATAGTCTATTATGTTTTGTGCTTAGTGATAAAAAAACCTAAGACTTTGGGACGGTGAAGAAAAAACCTAAAATATTTTTCATTCATTTATAGTCTTTTAACTGTATGGCTTACTGACGAAGAAACATGAAATTTGGTGATGGAGGAGAAACATATTGAATATATTTACATCTAATGTACCATAATTCAATGTGAAAAAGGTAAATATAAATAAGTTTGATCTTGATTATTTAATTTTAATTTTTACCTATATAACATAAAATATATGTCATGGATTATAGTCTTTTAACTTTGTTTTTTAGTGGGGGACACCTAAAATTTTGTGCTGGAGTTGAAAAATAAAATATAATTAATTTTTTACACATACTATAGTCTATTATATTTGGTTCTTAGTGATGAAAAAAACCTAAGACTTAGGGACGGTGAAGAAAAAACCTAAAATATTTTTCATTCATTTATAGTCTTTTAACTCTATGGCTTACTGAAGAAGAAACATGAAATTTGGTGATGGAGAAGAAACATATTGAATATGTTTACATCTAATGTATCATAATTCAATGTGAAAAAGGTAAATATAAATAAGTTTGATCTTGATTATTTAATTTTAATTTTTACCTATATTACATAAAATATATGTCATGGATTATAGTCTTTTAACTTTGTTTTTTAGTGAGGGAAAACCTAAAATTTTGTGATGGAGTTGAAAAATAAAATATAATTAATTTTTTTACACATACTATAGTCTAATATGTTTGGTTCTTAGTGATAAAAAAACCTAAGACTTTAAGGCGGTGAAGAAAAAACCTAAAATATTTTTCATTCATTTATAGTCTTTTAGCTTTGTGGCTTACTGACGAAGAAACATGAAATTTGTTGATGGAGAAGAAACATACTAAATAAATTTACATCTAATTGACCATAATTCAATGTGAAAAAGTTTAATATAAATAAATTTTATCTTCATGATTTAATTTTAATTTTTACCTATATTATATAAAATATATGTCATGGATTATAGTCTTTTAACTTTTTTTTTTAGTGGAGGAAAACCTAAAATTTTGTGATGGAGTTGAAAAATAAAATATAATTAATTTTTTACACATACTATAGTCTATTATGTTTGGTTCTTAGTGATAAAAAAACCTAAGACTTTTAGGCGGTGAAGAAAAAACCTAAAATATTTTTCATTCATTTATATTCTTTTAACTCTGTGGCTTACTGACGAAGAAACATGAAACTTTTTGATGGAGAAGAAACATACTGAATAAATTTACATCTAACTGACCATAATTCAATGTGAAAAAGTTTAATATAACAAAATTTGGTCTTGATTATTTAATTTTAATTTTTACCTAAAATATATAAAATATATGTCATGGATTATTGTCTTTTAACTTTGTTTTTTACTAGGGAAATACCTAAAATTTTGTGATGGAGTTGAAAAATAAAATATAATTATATTTTTACAAATACAATAGTCTATTATGTTTAGTGCTTACTGATAAAAAAACCCTAAGACTTTGGGACGGAGAAGAAAAAACCTAAAATATTTTTCATTCATTTATAGTCTTTTAACTCTGTGGTTTACTGACGAAGAAACATGAAATATGTTGATGGAGAAGAAACATACTGAATAAATTTACATCTAATTAACCATAATTCAATGTGAAAAAGTTTAATATAAATAAATTTGATCTTCATTATTTAATTTTAGTTTTTACCTATATTATATAAAATATATGTCATGGATTATAGTCTTTTAACTTTGTTTTTTACTAGGGAAATACTTAAAACTTTGTGATGGAGTTGAAAAATAAAATATATTTATATTTTTACAAATACTATAGTCTATTATGTTTGGTTCTTAGTGATAAAAAAAACCTAAGACTTAGGTACGGAGAAGAAAAAACCTAAAATATTTTTCATTCATTTATAGTCTTTTAACTCTATGACTTACTGACGAAGAAAAATGAAATTTGGTGATGGAGAAGAAACATATTGAATATATTTACATCTAATGTACCATATTTCAATATGAAAAAGGTAAATATAAATAAGTTTGATCTTGATTATTTAATTTTAATTTTTACCTATATTACATAAAATATATGTCATGGATTATAGTCTTTTAACTTTGTTTTTTAGTGGGGGAAAACCTAAAATTTTGTGATGGAATTGAAAAATAAAATATAATTAATTTTTTACACATACTATAGTCTATAATGTTTGGTTCTTAGTGATAAAAAAACCTAAGACTTTAAGGCGGTGAAGAAAAAACCTAAAATATTTTTCATTCATTCAAAGTCTTTTAACTCTATGGCTTACTGACGAAGAAACATGAAATATGTTGACAGAGAAGAAACATACTGAATAAATTTACATCTAATTGACCATAATTCAATGTGAAAAAGTTTAATATAAATAAATTTGATCTTCATTATTTAATGTTAGTTTTATCTATATTATATAAAATATATGTCATGGATTATAGTCTTTTAACTTTGTTTTTTACTAGGGAAATACTTAAAACTTTGTGATGGAGTTGAAAAATAAAATATAATTATATTTTTACAAATACTATAGTCTATTATGTTTGGTGCTTAGTGATAAAAAAAACCTAATACTTAGGTACGGTGAAGAAAAAACCTAAAATATTTTTCATTCATTTATAGTCTTTTAACTCTATGACTTACTGACGAAGAAAAACGAAATTTGGTGATGGAGAAGAAACATATTGAATATATTTACATCTAATGTACCATAATTCAATGTGGAAAAGGTAAATATAAATAAGTTTGATCTTGATTATTTAATTTTAATTTTTACCTATATTACATAAAATATATGTCATGGATTATAGTCTTTTAACTTTGTTTTTTAGTGGGGGAAAACCTAAAATTTTGTGATGGAGTTGAAAAATAAAATATAATTAATTTTTTACACATACTATAGTCTATTATGTTTGGTTCTTAGTGATAAAAAAACCTAAGACTTTAAGGCGGTGAAGAAAAAACCTAAAATATTTTTCATTCATTTATAGTCTTTAAACTATGTGGTTTACTGACAAAGAAACATGAAATATGTTGATGGAGTAGAAACATACTGAATAAATTTACATCTAATTGAATATAATTCAATGTGAAAATGTTTAATATAAATAAATTTGATCTTCATTATTTAATTTTAATTTTTACCTATATTATATAAAATATATGTCATGGATTATAGTCTTTTAACTTTCTTTTTTACTGGGGAAATACCTAAAATTTTGTGATGGAGTTGAAAAATAAAATATAATTATATTTTTACAAAAACTATAGTCTATTATGTTTGGTTCTTAGTGATAAAAAAAACTTAAGACTTTGGGACGGTGAAGAAAAAACCTAAAATAGTTTTTATTCATTTATAGTCTTTTAACTCTATGGCTTACTGACGAAGAAACATGAAATTTGGTGATGGAGAAGAAACATATTGAATATGTTTACATCTAATGTATCATTATTCAATGTGAAAAAGGTAAATATAAATAAGTTTGATCTTGATTATTTAATTTTAATTTTTACCTATATTACATAAAATATATGTCATGGATTATAGTCTTTTAACTTTCTTTCTTAGTGTGGGAAAACCTAAAATTTTGTGATGAAGTTGAAAAATAAAATATAATTAATGTTTTACACATACTATAGTCTATTATGTTTGGTTCTTAGTGATAAAAAAAACCTAAGACTTTAAGGCGGTGAAGAAAAAACCTAAAATATTTTTCATTCATTTATAGTCTTTTAACTATGTGGCTTACTGACAAAGAAACATGAAATATGTTGATGGAGAAGAAACATACTGAATAAATTTACATCTAATTGACCATAATTCAATGTGAAAATGTTTAATATAAATAAATTTGATCTGCATTATTTAATTTTAATTTTTACCTATATTATATAAAATATATGTCATGGATTATAGTCTTTTAACTTTGTTATTTACTGGGGAAATACATAAAATTTTGTGATGGAGTTGAAAAATAAAATATAATTATATTTTTACAAATACTATAGTCTATTATGTTTAGTTCTTAGTGATAAAAAAAACCTAAGACTTTGGGACGGTGAAGAAAAAACCTAAAATAGTTTTTATTCATTTATAGTCTTTTAACTCTATGGCTTACTGACGAAGAAACATGAAATTTGGTGATGGAGGAGAAACATACTGAATATATTTACATCTAATGTACCATAATTCAATGTGAAAAAGGTAAATATAAATAAGTTTGATCTTGATTATTTAATTTTAATTTTTACCTATATTATATGGAATATATGTCATGGATTATAGTCTTTTAACTTTGTTTTTTAGTGGGGGAAACCTAAAATTTTGTGTTGGAGTTGAAAAATAAAATATAATTAATTTTTTACACATACTATAGTCTATTATATTTGGTTCTTAGTGATAAAAAAACCCTAAGACTTAGGGACGGTGAAGAAAAAACCTAAAATATTTTTCATTCATTTATAGTCTTTTAACTCTATGGCTTACTGACAAAGAAACATGAAATTTGTTGATGGAGAAGAAACATATTGAATATATTTACATCTAATGTATCATAATTTACTGTGAAAATGTTTAATATAAATAAATTTGATCTTCATTATTTAATTTTAATTTTTACCTATATTATATAAAATATATGTCATGGATTATAGTATTTTAACTTTGTTTTTTACTGGGGAAATACCTAAAATTTTGTGATGGAGTTGAAAAATAAAATATAATTATATTTTTACAAAAACTATAGTCTATTATGTTTGGTTCTTAGTGATAAAAAAAACCTAAGACTTTGGGACGGTGAAGAAAAAACCTAAAATAGTTTTTATTCATTTATAGTCTTTTAACTCTATGGCTTACTGACGAAGAAACATGAAATTTGGTGATGGAGAAGAAACATATTGAATATGTTTACATCTAATGTATCATAATTCAATGTGAAAAAGGTAAATATAAATAAGTTTGATCTTGATTATTTAATTTTAATTTTTACCTATATTACATAAAATATATGTCATGGATTATAGTCTTTTAACTTTCTTTCTTAGTGTGGGAAAACCTAAAATTTTGTGATGAAGTTGAAAAATAAAATATAATTAATGTTTTACACATACTATAGTCTATTATGTTTGGTTCTTAGTGATAAAAAAAACCTAAGACTTTAAGGCGGTGAAGAAAAAACCTAAAATATTTTTCATTCATTTATAGTCTTTTAACTATGTGGCTTACTGACAAAGAAACATGAAATATGTTGATGGAGAAGAAACATACTGAATAAATTTACATCTAATTGACCATAATTCAATGTGAAAATGTTTAATATAAATAAATTTGATCTTCATTATTTAATTTTAATTTTTACCTATATTATATAAAATATATGTCATGGATTATAGTCTTTTAACTTTGTTTTTTACTGGGGAAATACATAAAATTTTGTGATGGAGTTGAAAAATAAAATATAATTATATTTTTACAAATACTATAGTCTATTATGTTTAGTTCTTAGTGATTAAAAAAACCTAAGACTTTGGGACGGTGAAGAAAAAACCTAAAATAGTTTTTATTCATTTATAGTCTTTTAACTCTATGGCTTACTGACGAAGAAACATGAAATTTGGTGATGGAGGAGAAACATACTGAATATATTTACATCTAATGTACCATAATTCAATGTGAAAAAGGTAAATATAAATAAGTTTGATCTTGATTATTTAATTTTAATTTTTACCTATATTATATGGAATATATGTCATGGATTATAGTCTTTTAACTTTGTTTTTTAGTGGGGGAAACCTAAAATTTTGTGTTGGAGTTGAAAAATAAAATATAATTAATTTTTTACACATACTATAGTCTATTATATTTGGTTCTTACTGATAAAAAAACCCTAAGACTTAGGGACGGTGAATAAAAAACCTAAAATATTTTTCATTCATTTATAGTCTTTTAACTCTATGGCTTACTGACAAAGAAACATGAAATTTGGTGATGGAGAAGAAACATATTGATAATATTTACATCTAATGTATCATAATTCAATGTGAAAATGTTTAATATAAATAAATTTGATCTTCATTATTTAATTTTAATTTTTACCTATATTATATAAAATATATGTCATGGATTATAGTCTTTTAACTTTGTTTTTTACTGGGGAAATACCTAAAATTTTGTGATGGAGTTGAAAAATAAAATATAATTATATTTTTACACATACTATAGTCTATTATGTTTGGTTCTTAGTGATAAAAAAAACCTAAGACTTTGGGACGGTGAAGAAAAAACCTAAAATAGTTTTTATTCATTTATAGTCTTTTAACTCTATGGCTTACTGACGAAGAAACATGAAATTTGGTGATGGAGGAGCAACATACTGAATATATTTACATCTAATGTACCATAATTCAATGTGAAAAAGGTAAATATAAATAAGTTTGATCTTGATTATTTAATTTTAATTTTTACCTATATTATATGAAATATATGTCATGGATTATAGTCTTTTAACTTTGTTTTTTAGTGGGGGAAACCTAAAATTTTGTGCTGGAGTTGAAAAATAAAATATAATTAATTTTTTACACATACTATAGTCTATTATATTTGGTTCTTAGTGATAAAAAAACCTAAGACTTAGGGACGGTGAAGAAAAAACCTAAAATATTTTTCATTCATTTATAGTCTTTTAACTCTATGGCTTACTGATGAAGAAACATGAAATTTGGTGATGGAGAAGAAACATATTGAATATATTTACATCTAATGTATCATAATTCAATGTGAAAAAGGTAAATATAAATAAGTTTGATCTTGATTATTTAATTTTAATTTTTACCTATATTACATAAAATATATGTCATGGATTATAGTCTTTTAACTTTGTTTTTTTAGTGAGGGAAAACCTAAAATTTTGTGATGGAGTTGAAAAATAAAATATAATTAATTTTTTTACACATACTATAGTCTATTATGTTTGGTTCTTAGTGATAAAAAAACCTAAGACTTTAAGGCGGTGAAGAAAAAACCTAAAATATTTTTCATTCATTTATAGTCTTTTAACATTGTGGCTTACTGACGAAGAAACATGAAATTTGTTGATGGAGAAGAAACATACTGAATAAATTTACATCTAATGGACCTTAATTTAATGTGAAAAAGTTTAATATAAATAAATTTTATCTTCATGATTTAATTTTCATTTTTACCTATATTATATAAAATATTTGTCATGGATTATAGTCTTTTAACTTTGTTTTTTAGTGGGGGAAAACCTAAAATTTTGTGATGGAGTTGAAAAATAAAATATAATTAATTTTTGACACATACTATAGTCTATTATGTTTTGTTCTTAGTGATAAAAAAACCTAAGAGTTTTAGGCGGTGAAGAAAAAACCTAAAATATTTTTCATTCATTTATAGTCTTTTAACTATGTGGCTTACTGACAAAGAAACATGAAATATGTTGATGGAGAAGAAACATACTGAATAAATTTACATCTAACTGACCATAATTCAATGTGAAAAAGTTTAATATAACTAAATTTGGTCTTGATTATTTGATTTTAATTTTTACCTAAAATATATAAAATATATGTTATGGATTATAGTCTTTTAACTTTGTTTTTTACTAGGGAAATACCTAAAATTTTGTGATGGAGTTGAAAAATAAAATATAATTATATTTTTAAAAATACTATAGTCTATTATGTTTAGTGCTTAGTGATAAAATAAACCTAAGACTTTGGGACGGTGAAGAAAAAACCTAAAATATTTTTCATTCATTTATAGTCTTTTAACTCTGGGGTTTACTGAAGAAGAAACATGAAATATGTTGATGGAGAAGAAACATACTGAATAAATTTACATCTAATTGACCATAATTCAATACGAAAAAGTTTAATATAAATAAATTTGATCTTCATTATTTAATTTTAGTTTTTACCTATATTATATAAAATATATGTCATGGATTATAGTCTTTTAACTTTGTCTTTTACTAGGGAAATACTTAAAACTTTGTGATGGAGTTGAAAAATAAAATATAATTATATTTTTACAAATACTATAGTCTTTTATGTTTGGTGCTTAGTGATAAAAAAACCTAAGACTTAGGTACAATGAAGAAAAAACCTAAAATATTTTTCATTCATTTATAGTCTTTTAACTCTATGACTTACTTACGAAGAAAAATGAAATTTGGTGATGGAGAAGAAACATATTGAATATATTTACATCTAATGTACCATAATTCAATGTGAAAAAGGTAAATATAAATAAGTTTGATCTTGATTATTTAATTTTAATTTTTACCTATATTACATAAAATATATGTCATGGATTATAGTCTTTTAACTTTGTTTTTTAGTGGGGGAAAACCTAAAATTTTGTGATGGAGTTGAAAAATAAAATATAATTAATTTTTTACACATACTATAGTCTATAATGTTTGGTTCTTAGTTATAAAAAAACCTAAGACTTTAAGGCGGTGAAGAAAAAACCTAAAATATTTTTCATTCATTCAAAGTCTTTTAACTCTGTGGCTTACTGACGAAGAAACATGAAATATGTTGATGGAGAAGAAACATACTGAATAAATTTACATATAATTGACCATAATTCAATGTGAAAAAGTTTAATATAAATAAATTTGATCTTCATTATTTAATTTTAGTTTTTACCTATATTATATAAAATATATGTCATGGATTATAGTCTTTTAACTTTGTTTTTTACTGGGGAAATACCTAAAATTTTGTGATGGAGTTGAAAAATAAAATATAATTATATTTTTACAAATACTATAGTCTATTATGTATGGTGCTTAGTGATAAAAAAAACCTAAGACTTTGGGACGGTGAAGAAAAAACCTAAAATATTTTTCATTCATTTATAGTCTTTTAACTCTATGGCTTACTGACGAAGAAACATGAAATTTGGTGATGGAGAAGAAACATATTGAATATATTTAAATCTAATGTACCATAATTCAATGTGAAAAAGGTAAATATAAATAAGTTTGATCTTGATTATTTAATTTTAATTTTTACCTATATTACATAAAATATATGTCATGGATTTTAGTCTGTTAACTTTGTTTTTTAGTGGGGGAAAACATAAAATTTTGTGATGGAGTTGAAAAATAAAATATAATTAATTTTTTAGACATACTATAGTCTATTATGTTTGGTTCTTAGTGGTAAAAAAACCTAAGACTTTAAGGCGGTGAAGAAAAAACCTAAAATATTTTTCAATCATTTATAGTCATTTAACTCTGTGTCTTACTGACAAAGAAACATGAAATATGTTGATGGAGAAGAAACATATTGAATAAATTTACATCTAATTGACCATAATTCAATGTGAAAAAGTTTAATATAAATAAATTTGATCTTCATTATTTAATTTTAATTTTTACCTATATTATATAAAATATATGTCATGGTTTATAGTCTTTTAACTTTGTTTTTTACTAGGGAAATACCTAAAATTTTGTGATGGAGTTGAAAAATAAAATATAATTATATTTTGACAAATAATATAGTCTATTATGTTTTGTGCTTAGTGATAAAAAAAACCTAAGACTTTGGGACGGTGAAGAAAAAACCTAAAATATTTTTCATTCATTTATAGTCTTTTAACTCTATGGCTTACTAACGAAGAAACATGAAATTTGGTGATGGAGGAGAAACATATTGAATATATTTACATCTAATGTACCATAATTCAATGTGAAAAAGGTAAATATAAATAAGTTTGATCTTGATTATTTAATTTTAATTTTTACCTATATAACATAAAATATATGTCATGGATTATAGTCTTTTAACTTTGTTTTTTAGTGGGGGAAACCTAAAATTTTGTGCTGGAGTTGAAAAATAAAATATAATTAATTTTTTACACATACTATAGTCTATTATATTTGGTTCTTAGTGATAAAAAAACCTAAGACTTAGGGACGGTGAAGAAAAAACCTAAAATATTTTTCATTCATTTATAGTCTTTTAACTCTATGGCTTACTGACGAAGAAACATGAAATTTGGTGATGGAGAAGAAACATATTGAATATGTTTACATCTAATGTATCATAATTCAATGTGAAAAAGGTAAATATAAATAAGTTTGATCTTGATTATTTAATTTTAATTTTTACCTATATTACATAAAATATATGTCATGGATTATAGTCTTTTAACTTTGTTTTTTAGTGAGGGAAAACCTAAAATTTTGTGATGGAGTTGAAAAATAAAATATAATTAATTTTTTACACATACTATAGTCTATTATGTTTGGTTCTTAGTGATAAAAAAACCTAAGACTTTAAGGCGGTGAAGAAAAAACCTAAAATATTTTTCATTCATTTATAGTCTTTTACCTTTGTGCTTACTGACGAAGAAACATGAAATTTGTTGATGGAGAAGAAATATACTGAATAAATTTACATCTAATTGACCATAATTCAATGTGGAAAAGTTTAATATAAATAAATTTTATCTTCATGATTTAATTTTAATTTTTACCTATATTATATAAAATATATGTCATGGATTATAGTCTTTTAACTTTGTTTTTTAGTGGGGGAAAACCTAAAATTTTGTGATGGAGTTGAAAAATAAAATATAATTAATTTTTTACACATACTATAGTCTATTATGTTTGGTTCTTAGTGATAAAAAAACCTAAGACTTTTAGGCTGTGAAGAAAAAACCTAAAATATTTTTCATTCATTTATATTCTTTTAACTCTGTGGCTTACTGACGAAGAAACATGAAATTTTTTGATGGAGAAGAAACATACTGAATAAATTTACATCTAACTGACCATAATTCAATGTGAAAAAGTTTAATATAACTAAATTTGGTCTTGATTATTTAATTTTAATTTTTACCTAAAATATATAAAATATATGTCATGGATTATAGTCTTTTAACTTTGTTTTATACAAGGGAAATACCTAAAATTTTGTGATGGAGTTGAAAAATAAAATATAATTATATTTTTACAAATACTATAGTCTATTGTGTTTAGTGCTTAGTGATAAAAAAAACCTAAGACTTTGGGACGGAGAAGAAAAAACCTAAAATATTTTTCATTCATTTATAGTCTTTTAACTCTGTGGTTTACTGACGAAGAAACATGAAATATGTTGATGGAGAAGAAACATACTGAATAAATTTACATCTAATTGACCATAATTCAATGTGAAAAAGTTTAATATAAATAAATTTGATCTTCATTATTTAATTTTAGTTTTTACCTATATTATATAAAATATATGTCATGGATTATAGTCTTTAAACTTTGTTTTTTACTAGGGAAATACTTAAAACTTTGTGATGGAGTTGAAAAATAAAATATAATTATATTTTTACAAATACTATAGTCTATTATGTTTGGTGCTTAGTGATAAAAAAAACCTAAGACTTAGGTACGGTGAAGAAAAAACCTAAAATATTTTTCATTCATTTATAGTCTTTTAACTCTATGACTTACTGACGAAGAAAAATGAAATTTGGTGATGGAGAAGAAACATATTGAATATATTTACATCTAATGTACCATATTTCAATATGAAAAAGGTAAATATAAATAAGTTTGATTTTGATTATTTAATTTTAATTTTTACCTATATTACATAAAATATATGTCATGGATTATAGTCTTTTAACTTTGTTTTTCAGTGGGGGAAAACCTAAAATTTTGTGATGGAGTTGAAAAATAAAATATAATTAATTTTTTACACATACTATAGTCTATAATGTTTGGTTCTTAGTGATAAAAAAACCTAAGACTTTAAGGCGGTGAAGAAAAAACCTAAAATATTTTTCATTCATTCAAAGTCTTTTAACTCTGTGGCTTACTGACGAAGAAACATGAAATATGTTGATGGAGAAGAAACATACTGAATAAATTTACATCTAATTGACCATAATTCAATGTGAAAAAGTTTAATATAAATAAATTTGATCTTCATTATTTAATTTTAGTTTTTACCTATATTATATAAAATATATGTCATGGATTATAGTCTTTTAACTTTGTTTTTTACTAGGGAAATACTTAAAACTTCGTGATGGAGTTGAAAAATAAAATATAATTATATTTTTACAAATACTATAGTCTATTATGTTTGGTGCTTAGTGATAAAAAAAACCTAAGACTTAGGTAAGGTGAAGAAAAAACCTAAAATATTTTTCATTCATTTATAGTCTTTTAACTCTATGACTTACAGACGAAGAAAAACGAAATTTGGTGATGGAGAAGAAACATATTGAATATATTTACATCTAATGTACCATAATTCAATATGAAAAAGGTAAATATAAATAAGTTTGATTTTGATTATTTAATTTTAATTTTTACCTATATTACATAAAATATATGTCATGGATTATAGTCTTTTAACTTTGTTTTTTAGTGGGGGAAAACCTAAAATTTTGTGATGGAGTTGAAAAATAAAATATAATTAATTTTTTACACATACTATAGTCTATTATGTTTGGTTCTTAGTGATAAAAAAACCTAAGACTTTAAGGCGGTGAAGAAAAAACCTAAAATATTTTTCATTCATTCATAGTCTTTTAACTCTGTGGCTTACTGACGAAGAAACATGAAATTTGTTGATGGAGAAGAAACATACTGAATAAATTTACATCCAATTTACCATAATTCAATTCGAAAAAGTTTAATATAAATAAATTTGATCTTCAATATTTAATTTTAATTTTTACCTATATTATATGAAATATATGTCATGGATTATAGTCTTTTAACTTTGTTTTTTATTGGGGGAATACCTAAAATTTTGTGATGGAGTTGAAAAATAAAATATAATTATATTTTAACAAATATTATAGTCTATTATGTTTGGTGCTTAGTGATAAAAAAAACCTAAGACTTTAGGACGGTGAAGAAAAAACCTAAAATATTTTTCTTCAATGTGAAAAAGGTAAATATAAATAAGTTTGATCTTGATTATTTAATTTTAATTTGTACCTATATTACATAAAATATATGTCATGGATTATAGTCTTTTAACTTTTTTTCTTAGTGGGGGAAAACCTAAAATTTTGTGATGAAGTTGAAAAATAAAATATAATTAATGTTTTACACATACTATAGTCTATTATGTTTGGTTCTTAGTGATAAAAAAAACCTAAGACTTTAAGGCGGTGAAGAAAAAACCTAAAATATTTTTCATTCATTTATAGTCTTTTAACTATGTGGTTTACTGACAAAGAAACATGAAATATGTTGATGGAGAAGAAACATACTGAATAAATTTACATCTAATTGACCATAATTCAATGTGAAAATGTTTAATATAAATAAATTTGATCTTCATTATTTAATTTTAATTTTTACCTATATTATATAAAATATATGTCATGGATTATAGTCTTTTAACATTGTTTTTTACTGGGGAAATACCTAAAATTTTGTGATGGAGTTGAAAAATAAAACATAATTATATTTTTACAAAAACTATAGTCTATTATGTTTGGTTCTTAGTGATAAAAAAACCCTAAGACTTAGGTACGGTGAAGAAAAAACCTAAAATAGTTTTTATTCATTTATAGTCTTTTAACTCTATGGCTTACTGACGAAGAAACATGAAATTTGGTGATGGAGAAGAAACATATTGAATATGTTTACATCTAATGTATCATAATTCAATGTGAAAAAGGTAAATATAAATAAGTTTGATCTTGATTATTTAATTTCAATTTTTACCTATATTACATAAAATATATGTCATGGATTATAGTCTTTTAACTTTGTTTTTTAGTGAGGGAAAACCTAAAATTTTGTGATGGAGTTGAAAAATAAAATATAATTAATTTTTTACACATACTATAGTCTATTATGTTTGGTTCTTAGTGATAAAAAAACCTAAGACTTTAAGGCGGTGAAGAAAAAACCTAAAATATTTTTCATTCATTTATAGTCTTTTAGCTTTGTGGCTTACTGACGAAGAAACATGAAATTTGTTGATGGAGAAGAAACATACTGAATAAATTTACATCTAATTGACCATAATTCAATGTGAAAAAGTTTAATATAAATAAATTTTATCTTCATGATTTAATTTTAATTTTTACCTATATTATATAAAATATATGTCATGGATTATAGTCTTTTAACTTTGTTTTTTAGTGGGGGAAAACCTAAAATTTTGTGATGGAGTTGAAAAATAAAATATAATTAATTTTTTACACATACTATAGTCTATTATGTTTGGTTCTTAGTGATAAAAAAACCTAAGACTTTTAGGCGGCGAAGAAAAAACCTAAAATATTTTTCATTCATTTATATTCTTTTAACTCTGTGGCTTACTGACAAAGAAACATGAAATTTTTTGATGGAGAAGAAACATACTGAATAAATTTACATCTAATGGACCATAATTTAATGTGAAAAAGTTTAATATAAATAAATTTTATCTTCATGATTTAATTTTAATTTTTACCTATATTATATAAAATATATGTCATGGATTATAGTCTTTTAACTTTGTTTTTTAGTGGGGGAAAACCTAAAATTTTGTGATGGAGTTGAAAAATAAAATATAATTAATTTTTTACACATACTATAGTCTATTATGTTTGGTTCTTAGTGATAAAAAAAACCTAAGACTTTAAGGCGGTGAAGAAAAAACCTAAAATATTTTTCATTCATTTATAGTCTTTTAACTATGTGGCTTACTGACAAAGAAACATGAAATATGTTGATGGAGAAGAAACATACTGAATAAATTTACATCTAATTGACCATAATTCAATGTGAAAATGTTTAATATAAATAAATTTGATCTTCTTTATTTAATTTTATTTTTACCTATATTATATAAAATATATGTCATGGATTATAGTCTTTTAACTTTGTTTTTTACTAGGGAAATACCTAAAATTTTGTGATGGAGTTGAAAAATAAAATATAATTATATTTTTACAAATAATATAGTCTATTATGTTTGGTGCTTATTGATAAAAAAACCTAATATTTTGGGACGGTGAAGAAAAAACCTAAAATATTTTTCATTCATTTATAGTCTTTTAACTCTATGGCTTACTGACGAAGAAACATGAAATTTGGTGATGGAGGAGAAACATATTGAATATATTTACATCTAATGTACCATAATTCAATGTGAAAAAGGTAAATATAAATAAGTTTGATCTTGATTATTTAATTTTAATTTTTACCTATATTACATAAAATATATGTCATGGATTATAGTCTTTTAACTTTGTTTTTTAGTGGGGGAAAACCTAAACTTTTGTGATGAAGTTGAAAAATAAAATATAATTAATGTTTTACACATACTATAGTCTATTATGTTTGGTTCTTAGTGATAAAAAAACCTAAGACTTTAAGGCGGTGAAGAAAGAACCTAAAATATTTTTCATTCATTTAAAGTCTTTTAACTATGTGGCTTACTGACAAAGAAACATGAAATATGTTGATGGAGAAGAAACATACTGAATAAATTTACATCTAATTGACCATAATTCAATGTGAAAATGTTTAATATAAATAAATTTGATCTTCATTATTTAATTTTAATATATTATATAAAATATATGTCATGGATTATAGTCTTTTAACTTTGTTTTTTACTGGGGAAATACCTAAAATTTTGTGATGGAGTTGAAAAATAAAATATAATTATATTTTTACAAATACTATAGTCTATTATGTTTGGTTTTTAGTGATAAAAAAAACCTAAGACTTTGGGACGGTGAAGAAAAAACCTAAAATATTTTTCATTCATTTATAGTCTTTTAACTCTATGGCTTACTGACGAAGAAACATGAAATTTGGTGATGGAGAAGAAACATATTGAATATATTTAAATCTAATGTTCCATAATTCAATGTGAAAAAGGTAAATATAAATAAGTTTGATCTTGATTATTACATAAAATATATGTCATGGATTTTAGTCTTTTAACTTTGTTTTTAGTGGGGGAAAACATAAAATTTTGTGATGGAGTTGAAAAATAAAATATAATTAATTTTTTAGACATACTATAGTCTATTATGTTTGGTTCTTAGTGATAAAAAAACCTAAGACTTTAAGGCGGTGAAGAAAAAACCTAAAATATTTTTCATTCATTTATAGTCTTTTAACTCTGTGTCTTACTGACAAAGAAACATGAAATATGTTGATGGAGAAGAAACATATTGAATAAATTTACATCTAATTGACCATAATTCAATGTGAAAAAGTTTAATATAAATAAATTTGATCTTCATTATTTAATTTTAATTTTTACCTATATTATATAAAATATATGTCATGGTTTATAGTCTTTTAACTTTGTTTTTTATTAGGGAAATACCTAAAATTTTGTGATGGAGTTGAAAAATAAAATATAATTATATTTTGAAAAATAATATAGTCTATTATGTTTGGTGCTTAGTGATAAAAAAAACCTAAGAGTTTGGGACGGTGAAGAAAAAACCTAAAATATTTTTCATTCATTTATAGTCTTTTAACTCTATGGCTTACTGACGAAGAAACATGAAATTTGGTGATGGAGAAGAAACATATTGAATATATTTACATCTAATGTACAATAATTCAATGTGAAAAAGGTAAATATAAATAAGTTTGATCTTGATTATTTAATTTTAATTTTTACCTATATTACATAAAATATATGTCATGGATTATAGTCTTTTAACTTTGTTATTTAGTGGGGGAAAACCTTAAATTTTGTGATGAAGTTGAAAAATAAAATATTATTAATGTTTTACACATACTGTAGTCTATTATGTTTGGTTCTTAGTGATAAAAAAAACCTAAGACTTTAAGGCGGTGAAGAAAAAACCTAAAATATTTTTCATTCATTTATAGTCTTTTAACTATGTGGCTTACTGACAAAGAAACATGAAATATGTTGATGGAGAAGAAACATACTGAATAAATTTACATCTAATTGACCATAATTCAATGTGAAAATGTTTAATATAAATAAATTTGATCTTCATTATTTAATTTTAATTTTTACCTATATTATATAAAATATATGTCATGGATTATAGTCTTTTAACTTTGTTTTTTACTGGGGAAATACCTAAAATTTTGTGATGGAGTTGAAAAATAAAATATAATTATATTTTTACAAATACTATAGTCTATTATGTTTGGTTCTTAGTGATAAAAAAAACCTAAGACTTTGGGACGGTGAAGAAAAAACCTAAAATAGTTTTTATTCATTTATGGTCTTTTAACTCTATGGCTTACTGACGAAGAAACATGAAATTTGGTGATGGAGGAGAAACATATTGAATATGTTTACTTCTAATGTATCATAATCCAATGTGAAAAAGGTAAATATAAATAAGTTTGATCTTGATTATTTAATTTTAATTTTTACCTATATTACATAAAATATATGTCATGGATTATAGTCTTTTAACTTTGTTTTTTAGTGGGGGAAAACCTAAACTTTTGTGATGAAGTTGAAAAATAAAATATAATTAATGTTTTACACATACTATAGTCTATTATGTTTGGTTCTTAGTGATAAAAAAACCTAAGACTTTAAGGCGGTGAAGAAAGAACCTAAAATATTTTTCATTCATTTATAGTCTTTTAACTATGTGGCTTACTGACAAAGAAACATGAAATATGTTGATGGAGAAGAAACATACTGAATAAATTTACATCTAATTGACCATAATTCAATGTGAAAATGTTTAATATAAATAAATTTGATCTTCATTATTTAATTTTAATATATTATATAAAATATATGTCATGGATTATAGTCTTTTAACTTTGTTTTTTACTGGGGAAATACCTAAAATTTTGTGATGGAGTTGAAAAATAAAATATAATTATATTTTTACAAATACTATAGTCTATTATGTTTGGTTTTTAGTGATAAAAAAAACCTAAGACTTTGGGACGGTGAAGAAAAAACCTAAAATATTTTTCATTCATTTATAGTCTTTTAACTCTATGGCTTACTGACGAAGAAACATGAAATTTGGTGATGGAGAAGAAACATATTGAATATATTTAAATCTAATGTACCATAATTCAATGTGAAAAAGTTAAATATAAATAAGTTTGATCTTGATTATTACATAAAATATATGTCATGGATTTTAGTCTTTTAACTTTGTTTTTAGTGGGGGAAAACATAAAATTTTGTGATGGAGTTGAAAAATAAAATATAATTAATTTTTTAGACATACTATAGTCTATTATGTTTGGTTCTTAGTGATAAAAAAAACCTAAGACTTTAAGGCGGTGAAGAAAAAACCTAAAATATTTTTCATTCATTTATAGTCTTTTAACTATGTGGCTTACTGACAAAGAAACATGAAATATGTTGATGGAGAAGAAACATACTGAATAAATTTATATCTAACTGACCATAATTCAATGTGAAAATGTTTAATATAAATAAATTTGATCTTCATTATTTAATTTTAATTTTTACCTATATTATATAAAATATATGTCATGGATTATAGTCTTTTAACTTTGTTTTTTACTGGGGAAATACCTAAAATTTTGTGATGGAGTTGAAAAATAAAATATAATTATATTTTTACAAATACTATAGTCTATTATGTTTTGTGCTTAGTGATAAAAAAAACCTAAGACTTTGGGACGGTGAAGAAAAAACCTAAAATAGTTTTTATTCATTTATGGTCTTTTAACTCTATGGCTTACTGACGAAGAAACATGAAATTTGGTGATGGAGGAGAAACATATTGAATATGTTTACTTCTAATGTATCATAATCCAATGTGAAAAAGGTAAATATAAATAAGTTTGATCTTGATTATTTAATTTTAATTTTTACCTATATTACATAAAATATATGTCATGGATTATAGTCTTTTAACTTTGTTATTTAGTGGGGGAAAACCTAAAATTTTGTGATGAAGTTGAAAAATAAAATATAATTAATGTTTTACACATACTGTAGTCTATTATGTTTGGTTCTTAGTGATAAAAAAAACCTAAGACTTTAAGGCGGTGAAGAAAAAACCTAAAATATTTTTCATTCATTTATAGTCTTTTAACTATGTGGCTTACTGACAAAGAAACATGAAATATGTTGATGGAGAAGAAACATACTGAATAAATTTACATCTAATTGACCATAATTCAATGTGAAAATGTTTAATATAAATAAATTTGATCTTCATTATTTAATTTTAATTTTTACCTATATTATATAAAATATATGTCATGGATTATAGTCTTTTAACTTTGTTTTTTACTGGGGAAATACCTAAAATTTTGTGATGGAGTTGAAAAATAAAATATAATTATATTTTTACAAATACTATAGTCTATTATGTTTGGTTCTTAGTGATAAAAAAAACCTAAGACTTTGGGACGGTGAAGAAAAAACCTAAAATAGTTTTTATTCATTTATGGTCTTTTAACTCTATGGCTTACTGATGAAGAAACATGAAATTTGGTGATGGAGAAGAAACATACTGAATATGTTTACTTCTAATGTATCATAATCCAATGTGAAAAAGGTAAATATAAATAAGTTTGATCTTGATTATTTAATTTTAATTTTTACCTATATTACATAAAATATATGTCATGGATTATAGTCTTTTAACTTTTTTTCTTAGTGGGGGAAAACCTAAAATTTTGTGATGAAGTTGAAAAATAAAATATAATTAATGTTTTACCAATACTATAGTCTATTATGTTTGGTTCTTAGTGATAAAAAAACCTAAGACTTTAAGGCGGTGAAGAAAAAACCTAAAATATATTTCATTCATTTATAGTCTTTTAACTATGTGGCTTACTGATAAAGAAACATGAAATATGTTGATGGAGAAGAAACATACTGAATAAATTTACATCTAACTGACCATAATTCAATGTGAAAATGTTTAATATAAATAAATTTGATCTTCATTATTTAATTTTAATTTTTACCTATATTATATAAAATATATGTCATGGATTATAGTCTTTTCACTTTGTTTTTTACTGGGGAAATACCTAAAATTTTGTGATGGAGTTGAAAAATAAAATATAATTATATTTTTACAAATACTATAGTCTATTATGTTTGGTGCTTAGTGATAAAAAAAACCTAAGACTTTGGGACGGTGAAGAAAAAACCTAAAATATTTTTCATTCATTTATAGTCTTTTAACTCTATGGCTTACTGACGAAGAAACATGAAATTTGGTGATGGAGAAGAAACATATTGAATATATTTAAATCTAATGTACCATAATTCAATGTGAAAAAGGTAAATATAAATAAGTTTGATCTTGATTATTTAATTTTAATTTTTACCTATATTACATAAAATATATGTCATGGATTTTAGTCTTTTAACTTTGTTTTTAGTGGGGGAAAACATAAAATTTTGTGATGGAGTTGAAAAATAAAATATAATTAATTTTTTAGACATACTATAGTCTATTATGTTTGGTTCTTAGTGATAAAAAAACCTAAGACTTTAAGGCGGTGAATAAAAAACCTAAAATATTTTTCATTCATTTATAGTCTTTTAACTCTGTGTCTTACTGACAAAGAAACATGAAATATGTTGATGGAGAAGAAACATATTGAATAAATTTACATCTAATTGACCATAATTCAATGTGAAAAAGTTTAATATAAATAAATTTGATCTTCATTATTTAATTTTAATTTTTACCTATATTATATAAAATATATGTCATGGTTTATAATTTTTTTAACTTTGTTTTTTATTAGGGAAATACCTAAAATTTTGTGATGGAGTTGAAAAATAAAATATAATTATATTTTGACCAATAATATAGTCTATTATGTTTGGTGCTTAGTGATAAAAAAAACCTAAGAGTTTGGGACGGTGAAGAAAAAACCTAAAATATTTTTCATTCATTTATAGTCTTTTAACTCTATGGCTTACTGACGAAGAAACATGAAATTTGGTGATGGAGAAGAAACATATTGAACATATTTACATCTAATGTACAATAATTCAATGTGAAAAAGGTAAATATAAATAAGTTTGATCTTGATTATTTAATTTTAATTTTTACCTATATTACATAAAATATATGTCATGGATTATAGTCTTTTAAGTTTGTTATTTAGTGGGGGAAAACCTAAAATTTTGTGATGAAGTTGAAAAATAAAATATAATTAATGTTTTACACATACTGTGGTCTATTATGTTTGGTTCTTAGTGATAAAAAAAACCTAAGACTTTAAGGCGGTGAAGAAAAAACCTAAAATATTTTTCATTCATTTATAGTCTTTTAACTATGTGGCTTACTGACAAAGAAACATGAAATATGTTGATGGAGAAGAAACATACTGAATAAATTTACATCTAATTGACCATAATTCAATGTGAAAATGTTTAATATAAATAAATTTCATCTTCATTATTTAATTTTAATTTTTACCTATATTATATAAAATATATGTCATGGATTATAGTCTTTTAACTTTGTTTTTTACTGGGGAAATACCTAAAATTTTGTGATGGAGTTGAAAAATAAAATATAATTATATTTTTACAAATACTATAGTCTATTATGTTTGGTTCTTAGTGATAAAAAAAACCTAAGACTTTGGGACGATGAAGAAAAAACCTAAAATAGTTTTTATTCATTTATATACTTTTAACTCTATGGCTTACTGACGAAGAAACATGAAATTTGGTGATGGAGAAGAAACATACTGAATATGTTTACTTCTAATGTATCATAATCCAATGTGAAAAAGCTAAATATAAATAAGTTTGATCTTGATTATTTAATTTTAATTTTTACCTATATTACATAAAATATATGTCATGGATTATAGTCTTTTAACTTTTTTTCTTAGTGGGGGAAAACCTAAAATTTTGTGATGAAATTGAAAAATAAAATATAATTAATGTTTTACCAATACTATAGTCTATTATGTTTGGTTCTTAGTGATAAAAAAAACCTAAGACTTTAAGGCGGTGAAGAAAAAACCTAAAATATTTTTCATTCATTTATAGTCTTTTAACTATGTGGCTTACTGACAAAGAAACATGAAATATGTTGATGGAGAAGAAACATACTGAATAAATTTATATCTAACTGACCATAATTCAATGTGAAAATGTTTAATATAAATAAATTTGATCTTCATTATTTAATTTTAATTTTTACCTATATTATATAAAATATATGTCATGGATTATAGTCTTTTAACTTTGTTTTTTACTGGGGAAATACCTAAAATTTTGTGATGGAGTTGAAAAATAAAATATAATTATATTTTTACAAATACTATAGTCTATTATGTTTTGTGCTTAGTGATAAAAAAAACCTAAGACTTTGGGACGGTGAAGAAAAAACCTAAAATAGTTTTTATTCATTTATGGTCTTTTAACTCTATGGCTTACTGACGAAGAAACATGAAATTTGGTGATGGAGGAGAAACATATTGAATATGTTTACTTCTAATGTATCATAATCCAATGTGAAAAAGGTAAATATAAATAAGTTTGATCTTGATTATTTAATTTTAATTTTTACCTATATTACATAAAATATATGTCATGGATTATAGTCTTTTAACTTTGTTTTTTAGTGGGGGAAAACCTAAACTTTTGTGATGAAGTTGAAAAATAAAATATAATTAATGTTTTACACATACTATAGTCTATTATGTTTGGTTCTTAGTGATAAAAAAACCTAAGACTTTAAGGCGGTGAAGAAAGAACCTAAAATATTTTTCATTCATTTATAGTCTTTTAACTCTGTGTCTTACTGACAAAGAAACATGAAATATGTTGATGGAGAAGAAACATATTGAATAAATTTACATCTAATTGACCATAATTCAATGTGAAAAAGTTTAATATAAATAAATTTGATCTTCATTATTTAATTTTAATTTTTACCTATATTATATAAAATATATGTCATGGTTTATAGTCTTTTAACTTTGTTTTTTACTGGGGAAATACCTAAAATTTTGTGATGGAGTTGAAAAACAAAATATAATTATATTTTGACAAATAATATAGTCTATTATGTCTGGTGCTTAGTGATAAAAAAACCTAAGAGTTTGGGACGGTGAAGAAAAAACCTAAAATATTTTTAATTCATTTATAGTCTTTTAACTCTATGGCTTACTGACGAAGAAACATGAAATTTGGTGATGGAGAAGAAACATATTGAATATATTTACATCTAATGTACAATAATTCAATGTGAAAAAGGTAAATATAAATAAGTGTGATCTTGATTATTTAATTTTAATTTTTACCTATATTACATAAAATATAAGTCATGGATTATAGTCTTTTAACTTTGTTTTTTAGTGGGGGAAAACCTAAAATTTTGTGATGCAGTTGAAAAATAAAATATAATTAATGTTT
>CAWUDS030001724.1:0-50949 GCA_963859935.3 Lathyrus sativus | reverse complement strand
AAATATAAATAAGTTTGATCTTGATTATTTAATTTTAATTTTTACCTATATTACATAAAATATATGTCATGGATTATAGTCTTTTAACTTTGTTTTTTAGTGAGGGAAAACCTAAAATTGTGTGATGGAGTTGAAAAATAAAATATAATTAATTTTTTACACATACTATAGTCTATTATGTTTGGTTCTTAGTGATAAAAAAACCTAAGACTTTAAGGCGGTGAAGAAAAAACCTAAAATATTTTTTATTCATTTATAGTCTTTTAGCTTTGTCGCTTACTAACGAAGAAACATGAAATTTGTTGATGGAGAAGAAACATACTGAATAAATTTACATCTAATTGACCATAATTCAATGTGAAAAAGTTTAATATAAATAAATTTTATCTTCATGATTTAATTTTAATTTTTACCTATATTATATAAAATATATGTCATGGATTATAGTCTTTTAACTTTGTTTTTTACTCGGGAAATACCTAAAATTTTGTGATGGAGTTGAAAAATAAAATATAATTATGTTTTGACAAATAACATAGTCTATTATGTTTGGTGCTTAGTGATAAAAAAACCCTAAGACTTTGGGACGGTGAAGAAAAAACCTAAAATATTTTGCATTCATTTATAGTCTTTTAACTCTATGGCTTACTGACGAAGAAACATGAAATTTGGTGATGGAGAAGAAACATATTGAATATATTTACATCTAATGTACCATAATTCAATGTGAAAAAGGTAAATATAAATAAGTTTGATCTTGATTATTTAATTTTAATTTTTACCTATATAACATAAAATATATGTCATGGATTATAGTCTTTTAACTTTGTTTTTTAGTGGGGGAAACCTAAAATTTTGTGCTGGAGTTGAAAAATAAAATATAATTAATTTTTTACACATACTATAGTCTATTATATTTGGTTCTTAGTGATAAAAAAACCTAAGACTTAGGGACGGTGAAGAAAATACCTAAAATATTTTTCATTCGTTTATAGTCTTTTTAACTCTATGGCTTACTGACGAAGAAACATGAAATTTTGTGATGGAGAAGAAACATATTGAATATATTTACATCTAATGTACCATAATTCAATGTGAAAAAGGTAAATATAAATAAGTTTGATCTTGATTATTTAATTTTAATTTTTACCTATATAACATAAAATATATGTCATGGATTATAGTCTTTTAACTTTGTTTTTTAGTGGGGGAAATCTAAAATTCTGTGCTGGAGTTGAAAAATAAAATATAATTAATTTTTTACACATACTATAGTCTATTATATTTGGTTCTTAGTGATAAAAAAAAACCTAAGACTTAGGGACGGTGAAGAAAAAACCTAAAATATTTTTCATTCGTTTATATTCTTTTAACTCAATGGCTTACTGACGAAGAAACATGAAATTTGGTGATGGAGAAGAAACATATTGAATATATTTGCATCTAATGTACCATAATTCAATGTGAAAATGGTATATATAAATAAGTTTGATCTTGATTATTTAATTTTAATTTTTACCTATATTACATAAAATATATGTCATGGATTATAGTCTTTTAACTTTGTTTTTTTAGTGAGGGAAAACCTAAAATTTTGTGATGGAGTTGAAAAATAAAATATAATTAATTTTTTACACATACTATAGTCTATTATGTTTGGTTCTTAGTGATAAAAAAAACCTAAGACTTTAAGGCGGTGAAGAAAAAACCTAAAATATTTTTCATTCATTTATAGTCTTTTAACATTGTGGCTTACTGACGAAGAAACATGAAATTTGTTGATGGAGAAGAAACATACTGAATAAATTTACATCTAATGGACCATAATTTAATGTGAAAAAGTTTAATATTAATAAATTTTATCTTCATGAATTAATTTTAATTTTTACCTATATTATATAAAATATATGTCATGGATTATAGTCTTTTAACTTTGATTTTTAGTGGGGGAAAATCTAAAATTTTGTGATGGAGTTGAAAAATAAAATATAATTAATTTTTTAAACATACTATAGTCTATTATGTTTGATTCTTAGTGATAAAAAAATCTAAGACTTTTAGGCGGTGAAGAAAAAACCTAAAATATTTTTCATTCATTTATATTCTTTTAACTCTGTGGCTTACTGACGAAGAAACATGAAATTTTTTGATGGAGAAGAAACATACTGAATAAATTTACATCTAACTGACCATAATTCAATGTGAAAAAGTTTAATATAACTAAATTTGGTCTTGATTATTTAAATTTAATTTTTACCTAAAATATATAAAATATATGTCATGGATTATAGTCTTTTAACTTCGTTTTTTACTAGGGAAATACCTAAAATTTTGTGATGGAGTGGAAAATAAAATATAATTATATTTTTACAAATACTATAGTCTATTATGTTTAGTGCTTAGTGATAAAAAAACCTAAGACTTTGGGACAGTGAAGAAAAAACCTAAAATATTTTTCATTCATTTATAGTCTTTTAACTCTGTGGTTTACTGACGAAGAAACATGAAATATGTTGATGGAGAAGAAATATACTGAATAAATTTACATCTAATTGACCATAATTCAATGTGAAAAAGTTTAATATAAATAAATTTGATCTTCATTATTTAATTTTAGTTTTTACCTATATTATATAAAATATATGTCATGGATTATAGTCTTTTAACTTTGTTTTTTACTAGGGAAATACTTAAAACTTTTTGATGGAGTTGAAAAATAAAATATAATTATATTTTTACAAATACTATAGTCTATTATGTTTGGTGCTTAGTGAGAAAAAAACCTAAGACTTAGGTACGGTGAAGAAAAAACCTAAAATATTTTTCATTCATTTATAGTCTTTTAACTCTATGACTTACTGACGAAGAAAAATGAAATTTGGTGATGGAGAAGAAACATATTGAATATATTTACATCTAATGTACCATAATTCAATGTGAAAAAGGTAAATATAAATAAGTTTGATCTTGATTATTTAATTTTAATTTTTACCTATATAACATAAAATATATGTCATGGATTATAGTCTTTTAACTTTGTTTTTTAGTGGGGGAAATCTAAAATTCTGTGCTGGAGTTGAAAAATAAAATATAATTAATTTTTTACACATACTATAGTCTATTATATTTGGTTCTTAGTGATAAAAAAACCTAAGACTTAGGGACGGTGAAGAAAAAACCTAAAATATTTTTCATTCGTTTATAGTCTTTTAACTCAATGGCTTACTGACGAAGAAACATGAAATTTGGTGATGGAGAAGAAACATATTGAATATATTTGCATCTAATGTACCATAATTCAATGTGAAAATGGTATATATAAATAAGTTTGATCTTGATTATTTAATTTTAATTTTTACCTATATTACATAAAATATATGTCATGGATTATAGTCTTTTAACTTTGTTTTTTTAGTGAGGGAAAACCTAAAATTTTGTGATGGAGTTGAAAAATAAAATATAATTAATTTTTTACACATACTATAGTCTATTATGTTTGGTTCTTAGGGATAAAAAAAACCTAAGACTTTAAGGCGGTGAAGAAAAAACTTAAAATATTTTTCATTCATTTATAGTCTTTTAACTATGTGTCTTACTGACAAAGAAACATGAAATATGTTGATGGAGAAGAAACATACTGAATAAATTTACATCTAATTGACCATAATTCAATGTGAAAATGTTTAATATAAATAAATTTGATCTTCATTATTTAATTTTAATTATTACCTATATTATATAAAATATATGTCATGGATTATAGTCTTTTAACTTTGTTTTTTACTGGGGAAATACCTAAAATTTTGTGATGGAGTTGAAAAATAAAAAATAATTATATTTTTACAAATACTATAGTCTATTATGTTTGGTGCTTAGTGATAAAAAAAACCTAAGACTTTGGGACGGTGAAGAAAAAACCTAAAATATTTTTCATTCATTTATAGTCTTTTAACTCTATGGCTTACTGACGAAGAAACATGATATTTGGTGATGGAGAAGAAACATATTGAATATATTTACATCTAATGTACCATAATTCAATGTGAAAAAGGTAAATATAAATAAGTTTGATCTTGATTATTTAATTTTAATTTTTACCTATATTACATAAAATATATGTCATGGATTATAGTCTTTTAACTTTGTTTTTTAGTGAGGGAAAACCTAAAATTGTGTGATGGAGTTGAAAAATAAAATATAATTAATTTTTTACACATACTATAGTCTATTATGTTTGGTTCTCAGTGATAAAAAAACCTAAGACTTTAAGGCGGTGAAGAAAAAACCTAAAATATTTTTCATTCATTTATAGTCTTTTAGCTTTGTGGCTTACTAACGAAGAAACATGAAATTTGTTGATGGAGAAGAAACATACTGAATAAATTTACATCTAATTGACCATAATTCAATGTGAAAAAGTTTAATATAAATAAATTTTATCTTCATGATTTAATTTTAATTTTTACCTATATTATATAAAATATATGTCATGGATTATAGTCTTTTAACTTTGTTTTTTACTCGGGAAATACCTAAAATTTTGTGATGGAGTTGAAAAATAAAATATAATTATATTTTGACAAATAACATAGTCTATTATGTTTGGTGCTTAGTGATAAAAAAAACCTAAGACTTTGGGACGGTGAAGAAAAAACCTAAAATATTTTGCATTCATTTATAGTCTTTTAACTCTATGGCTTACTGACGAAGAAACATGAAATTTGGTGATGGAGAAGAAACATATTGAATATATTTACATCTAATGTACCATAATTCAATGTGAAAAAGGTAAATATAAATAAGTTTGATCTTGATTATTTAATTTTAATTTTTACCTATATAACATAAAATATATGTCATGGATTATAGTCTTTTAACTTTGTTTTTTAGTGGGGGAAATCTAAAATTCTGTGCTGGAGTTGAAAAATAAAATATAATTAATTTTTTACACATACTATAGTCTATTATATTTGGTTCTTAGTGATAAAAAAAACCTAAGACTTAGGGACGGTGAAGAAAAAACCTAAAATATTTTTCATTCGTTTATAGTCTTTTTAACTCTATGGCTTACTGACGAAGAAACATGAAATTTTGTGATGGAGAAGAAACATATTGAATATATTTACATCTAATGTACCATAATTCAATGTGAAAAAGGTAAATATAAATAATTTTGATCTTGATTATTTAATTTTAATTTTTACCTATATAACATAAAATATATGTCATGGATTATAGTCTTTTAACTTTGTTTTTTAGTGGGGGAAACCTAAAATTCTGTGCTGGAGTTGAAAAATAAAATATAATTAATTTTTTACACATACTATAGTCTATTATATTTGGTTCTTAGTGATAAAAAAAACCTAAGACTTAGGGACGGTGAAGAAAAAACCTAAAATATTTTTCATTCGTTTATAGTCTTTTAACTCAATGGCTTACTGACGAAGAAACATGAAATTAGGTGATGGAGAAGAAACATATTGAATATATTTGCATCTAATGTACCATAATTCAATGTGAAAATGGTATATATAAATAAGTTTGATCTTGATTATTTAATTTTAATTTTTACCTATATTACATAAAATATATGTCATGGATTATAGTCTTTTAACTTTGTTTTTTTAGTGAGGGAAAACCTAAAATTTTGTGATGGAGTTGAAAAATAAAATATAATTAATTTTTTACACATACTATAGTCTATTATGTTTAGTTCTTAGTGATAAAAAAACCTAAGACTTTTAGGCGGTGAAGAAAAAACCTAAAATATTTTTCATTCTTTTATATTCTTTTAACTCTGTGGCTTACTGACGAAGAAACATGAAATTTTTTGATGGAGAAGAAACATACTGAATAAATTTACATCTAACTGACCATAATTCTATGTGAAAAAGTTTAATATAACTAAATTTGGTCTTGATTATTTAATTTTAATTTTTACCTAAGATATATGTCATGGATTATAGTCTTTTAACTTTGTTTCTTACTAGGGAAATACCTAAAATTTTGTGATGGAGTTGAAAAATAAAATATAATTATATTTTTACAAATACTATAGTCTATTATGTTTAGTGCTTAGTGATAAAAAAACCTAAGACTTTGGGACGGTGAAGAAAAAACCTAAAATATTTTTCATTCATTTATAGTCTTTTAACTCTGTGGTTTACTGACGAAGAAACATGAAATATGTTGATGGAGAAGAAATATACTGACTAAATTTACATCTAATTGACCATAATTCAATGTGAAAAAGTTTAATATAAATAAATTTGATCTTCATTATTTAATTTTAGTTTTTACCTATATTATATAAAATATATGTCATGGATTATAGTCTTTTAACTTTGTTTTTTACTAGGGAAATACTTAAAGCTTTGTGATGGAGTTGAAATATAAAATATAATTATATTTTTACAAATACTATAGTCTATTATGTTTGGTGCTTAGTGATAAAAAAAACCTAAGACTTAGGTACGGTGAAGAAAAAACCTGAAATATTTTTCATTCATTTATAGTCTTTTAACTCTATGGCTTACCGACGAAGAAACATGAAATTTGGTGATGGAGAAGAAACATATTGAATATGTTTACATCTAATGTACCATAATTCAATGTGAAAATGGTATATATAAATAAGTTTGATCTTGATTATTTAATTTTAATTTTTACCTATATTACATAAAATATATGTCATGGATTATAGTCTTTTAACTTTGTTTTTTTAGTGAGGGAAAACCTAAAATTTTGTGATGGAGTTGAAAAATAAAATATAATTAATTTTTTACACATACTATAGTCTATTATGTTTGGTTCTTAGTGATAAAAAAAACCTAAGACTTTAAGGCGGTGAAGAAAAAACCTAAAATATTTTTCATTCATTTATAGTCTTTTAACATTGTGGCTTACTGACGAAGAAACATGAAATTTTTTGATGGAGAAGAAACATACTGAATAAATTTACATCTAATGGACCATAATTTAATGTGAAAAAGTTTAATATTAATAAATTTTATCTTCATGAATTAATTTTAATTTTTACCTATATTATATAAAATATATGTCATGGATTATAGTCTTTTAAATTTGATTTTTAGTGGGGGAAAACCTAAAATTTTGTGATGGAGTTGAAAAATAAAATATAATTAATTTTTTAAACATACTATAGTCTATTATGTTTGATTCTTAGTGATAAAAAAATCTAAGACTTTTAGGCGGTGAAGAAAAAACCTAAAATATTTTTCATTCATTTATATTCTTTTAACTCTGTGGCTTACTGACGAAGAAACATGAAATTTTTTGATAGAGAAGAAACATACTGAATAAATTTACATCTAACTGACCATAATTCAATGTGAAAAAGTTTAATATAACTAAATTTGGTCTTGATTATTTAAATTTAATTTTTATCTAAAATATATAAAATATATGTCATGGATTATAGTCTTTTAACTTCGTTTTTTACTAGGGAAATACCTAAAATTTTGTGATGGAGTGGAAAATAAAATATAATTATATTTTTACAAATACTATAGTCTATTATGTTTAGTGCTTAGTGATAAAAAAAACCTAAGACTTTGGGACGGTGAAGAAAAAACCTAAAATATTTTTCATTCATTTATAGTCTTTTAACTCTGTGGTTTACTGACGAAGAAACATGAAATATGTTGATGGAGAAGAAACATACTGAATAAATTTACATCTAATTGACCATAATTCAATGTGAAAAAGTTTAATATAAATAAATTTGATCTTCATTATTTAATTTTAGTTTTTACCTATATTATATAAAATATATGTCATGGATTATAGTCTTTTAACTTTGTTTTTTACTAGGGAAATACTTAAAACTTTTTGATGGAGTTGAAAAATAAAATATAATTATATTTTTACAAATACTATAGTCTATTATATTTGGTGCTTAGTGAGAAAAAAACCTAAGACTTAGGTACGGTGAAGAAAAAACCTAAAATATTTTTCATTCATTTATAGTCTTTTAACTCTATGACTTACTGACGAAGAAAAATGAAATTTGGTGATGGAGAAGAAACATATTGAATATATTTACATCTAATGTACCATAATTCAATGTGAAAAAGGTAAATATAAATAATTTTGATCTTGATTATTTAATTTTAGTTTTTACCTATATTACATAAAATATATGTCATGGATTTTAGTCTTTTAAATTTGTTTTTTAGTGGGGGAAAACCTAAAATTTTGTGATGGAGTTGAAAAATAAAATATAATTAATTTTTTACAAATACTATAGTCTATTATGTTTGGTGCTTAGTGATAAAAAAAACCTAAGACTTTGGGACGGTGAAGAAAAAACCTAAAATATTTTTCATTCATTTATAGTCTTTTAACTCTACGGCTTACTGACGAAGAAACATGAAATATGTTGATGGAGAAGAAACATACTAATTAATTTACATCTAATTGACCATAATTCAATGTGAAAATGTTTAATATAAATAAATTTGATCTTCATTATTTAATTTTAATTTTTACCTATATTATATAAAATATATGTCATGGATTATAGTCTTTTAACTTTGTTTTTTACCGGGGAAATACCTAAAATTTTGTGATGGAGTTGAAAAATAAAATATAATTATATTTTTACAAATACTATAGTCTATTATGTTTGGTGCTTAGTGATAAAAAAAACCTAAGACTTTGGGACGGTGAAGAAAAAACATAAAATATTTTTCATTCATTTATAGTCTTTTAACTCTATGGCTTACTGACGAAGAAACATGAAATTTGGTGATGAAGAAGAAACATATTGAATATATTTAAATCTAATGTACCATAATTCAATGTGAAAAAGGTAAATATAAATAAGTTTGATCTTGATTATTTAATTTTAATTTTTACCTATATTACATAAAATATATGTCATGGATTTTAGTCTTTTAACTTTGTTTTTTAGTGGGGGAAAACATAAAATTTTGTGATGGAGTTGAAAAATAAAATATAATTAATTTTTTAGAAATACTATAGTCTATTATGTTTGGTTCTTAGTGATAAAAAAACCTAAGACTTTAAGGCGGTGAAGGAAAAACCTAAAATATTTTTCATTCATTTATAGTCTTTTAACTATGTGGCTTACTAACAAAGAAACATGAAATATGTTGATGGAGAAGAAACATACTAATTAATTTACATCTAATTGACCATAATTCAATGTGAAAATGTTTAATATAAATAAATTTGATCTTCATTATTTAATTTTAATTTTTACCTATATTATATAAAATATATGTCATGGATTATAGTCTTTTAACTTTGTTTTTTACCGGGGAAATACCTAAAATTTTGTGATGGAGTTGAAAAATAAAATATAATTATATTTTTACAAATACTATAGTCTATTATGTTTGGTGCTTAGTGATAAAAAAAACCTAAGACTTTGGGACGGTGAAGAAAAAACATAAAATATTTTTCATTCATTTATAGTCTTTTAACTCTATGGCTTACTGACGAAGAAACATGAAATTTGGTGATGAAGAAGAAACATATTGAATATATTTAAATCTAATGTACCATAATTCAATGTGAAAAAGGTAAATATAAATAAGTTTTATCTTGATTATTTAATTTTAATTTTTACATATATTACATAAAATATATGTCATGGATTTTAGTCTTTTAACTTTGTTTTTTAGTGGGGGAAAACATAAACTTTTGTGATGGAGTTGAAAAATAAAATATAATTAATTTTTTAGAAATACTATAGTCTATTATGTTTGGTTCTTAGTGATAAAAAAACCTAACACTTTAAGGCGGTGAAGAAAAAACCTAAAATATTTTTCATTCATTTATAGTCTTTTAACTCTGTGTCTTACTGACAAAGAAATATGAAATATGTTGATGGAGAAGAAACATATTGAATAAATTTACATCTAATTGACCATAATTCAATGTGAAAAAGTTTAATATAAATAAATTTTATCTTCATTATTTAATTTTAATTTGTACCTATATTATATAAAATACATGTCATGGTTTATAGTCTTTTAACTTTGTTTTTTACTAGGGAAATACCTAAAATTTTTTGTGATGGAGTTGAAAAATAAAATATAATTATATTTTGACAAATAATATAGTCTATTATGTTTGGTGCTTAGTGATTAAAAAAACCTAAGACTTTGGGACGGTGAAGAAAAAACCTAAAATATTTTTCATTCGTTTATAGTCTTTTAACTCTATGGCTTACTGACGAAGAAACATGAAATTTGGTGATGGAGAAGAAACATATTGAATATATTTACATCTAATGTACCATAATTCAATGTGAAAATGGTATATATAAATAAGTTTGATCTTGATTATTTAATTTTAGTTTTTACCTATATTACATAAAATATATGTCATGGATTTTAGTCTTTTAACTTTGTTTTTTAGTGGGGGAAATACCTAAAATTTTGTGATGGAGTTGAAAAATAAAATATAATTAATTTTTTACAAATACTATAGTCTATTATGTTTGGTGCTTAGTGATAAAAAAAACCTAAGACTTTGGGACGGTGAAGAAAAAACCTAAAATATTTTTCATTCATTTATAGTCTTTTAACTCTATGGCTTACTGACGAAGAAACATGAAATATGTTGATGGAGAAGAAACATACTAATTAATTTACATCTAATTGACCATAATTCAATGTGAAAATGTTTAATATAAATAAATTTGATCTTCATTATTTAATTTTAATTTTTACCTATATTATATAAAATATATGTCATGGATTATAGTCTTTTAACTTTGTTTTTTACCGGGGAAATACCTAAAATTTTGTGATGGAGTTGAAAAATAAAATATAATTATATTTTTACAAATACTATAGTCTATTATGTTTGGTGCTTAGTGATAAAAAAAACCTAAGACTTTGGGACGGTGAAGAAAAAACCTAAAATATTTTTCATTCATTTATAGTCTTTTAACTCTATGGCTTACTGACGAAGAAACATGAAATTTGGTGATGAAGAAGAAACATATTGAATATATTTAAATCTAATGTACCATAATTCAATGTGAAAATGGTAAATATAAATAAGTTTGATCTTGATTATTTAATTTTAATTTTTACCTATATTACATAAAATATATGTCATGGATTTTAGTCTTTTAACTTTGTTTTTTAGTGGGGGAAAACATAAAATTTTGTGATGGAGTTGAAAAATAAAATATAATTAATTTTTTAGAAATACTATAGTCTATTATGTTTGGTTCTTAGTGATAAAAAAACCTAAGACTTTAAGGCGGTGAAGAAAAAACCTAAAATATTTTTCATTCATTTATAGTCTTTTAACTATGTGGCTTACTAACAAAGAAACATGAAATATGTTGATGGAGAAGAAACATACTAATTAATTTACATCTAATTGACCATAATTCAATGTGAAAATGTTTAATATAAATAAATTTGATCTTCATTATTTAATTTTAATTTTTACCTATATTATATAAAATATATGTCATGGATTATAGTCTTTTAACTTTGTTTTTTACCGGGGAAATACCTAAAATTTTGTGATGGAGTTGAAAAATAAAATATAATTATATTTTTACAAATACTATAGTCTATTATGTTTGGTGCTTAGTGATAAAAAAAA
Organism: Lathyrus sativus; assembly: GCA_963859935.3. Classification (NCBI taxonomy): domain Eukaryota; kingdom Viridiplantae; phylum Streptophyta; class Magnoliopsida; order Fabales; family Fabaceae; genus Lathyrus; species Lathyrus sativus. Next base: position 39,330 of record CAWUDS030001724.1, on the reverse strand, counting down.
CCTAAGACTTTGGGACGGTGAAGAAAAAACCTAAAATATTTTTCATTCATTTATAGTCTTTTAACTCTATGGCTTACTGACGAAGAAACATGATATTTGGTGATGGAGAAGAAACATATTGAATATATTTACATCTAATGTACCATAATTCAATGTGAAAAAGGTAAATATAAATAAGTTTGATCTTGATTATTTAATTTTAATTTTTACCTATATTACATAAAATATATGTCATGGATTTTAGTCTTTTAACTTTGTTTTTTAGTGGGGGAAAACATAAAATTTTGTGATGGAGTTGAAAAATAAAATATAATTAATTTTTTAGAAATACTATAGTCTATTATGTTTGGTTCTTAGTGATAAAAAAACCTAAGACTTTAAGGCGGTGAAGAAAAAACCTAAAATATTTTTCATTCATTTATAGTCTTTTAACTATGTGGCTTACTAACAAAGAAACATGAAATATGTTGATGGAGAAGAAACATACTAATTAATTTACATCTAATTGACCATAATTCAATGTGAAAATGTTTAATATAAATAAATTTGATCTTCATTATTTAATTTTAATTTTTACCTATATTATATAAAATATATGTCATGGATTATAGTCTTTTAACTTTGTTTTTTACCGGGGAAATACCTAAAATTTTGTGATGGAGTTGAAAAATAAAATATAATTATATTTTTACAAATACTATAGTCTATTATGTTTGGTGCTTAGTGATAAAAAAAACCTAAGACTTTGGGACGGTGAAGAAAAAACATAAAATATTTTTCATTCATTTATAGTCTTTTAACTCTATGGCTTACTGACGAAGAAACATGAAATTTGGTGATGAAGAAGAAACATATTGAATATATTTACATCTAATGTACCATAATTCAATGTGAAAAAGGTAAATATAAATAAGTTTGATCTTGATTATTTAATTTTAATTTTTACCTATATTACATAAAATATATGTCATGGATTTTAGTCTTTTAACTTTGTTTTTTAGTGGGGGAAAACATAAAATTTTGTGATGGAGTTGAAAAATAAAATATAATTAATTTTTTAGAAATACTATAGTCTATTATGTTTGGTTCTTAGTGATAAAAAAACCTAAGACTTTAAGGCGGTGAAGAAAAAACCTAAAATATTTTTCATTCATTTATAGTCTTTTAACTATGTGGCTTACTAACAAAGAAACATGAAATATGTTGATGGAGAAGAAACATACTAATTAATTTACATCTAATTGACCATAATTCAATGTGAAAATGTTTAATATAAATAAATTTGATCTTCATTATTTAATTTTAATTTTTACCTATATTATATAAAATATATGTCATGGATTATAGTCTTTTAACTTTGTTTTTTACCGGGGAAATACCTAAAATTTTGTGATGGAGTTGAAAAATAAAATATAATTATATTTTTACAAATACTATAGTCTATTATGTTTGGTGCTTAGTGATAAAAAAAACCTAAGACTTTGGGACGGTGAAGAAAAAACATAAAATATTTTTCATTCATTTATAGTCTTTTAACTCTATGGCTTACTGACGAAGAAACATGAAATTTGGTGATGAAGAAGAAACATATTGAATATATTTAAATCTAATGTACCATAATTCAATGTGAAAAAGGTAAATATAAATAAGTTTTATCTTGATTATTTAATTTTAATTTTTACATATATTACATAAAATATATGTCATGGATTTTAGTCTTTTAACTTTGTTTTTTAGTGGGGGAAAACATAAACTTTTGTGATGGAGTTGAAAAATAAAATATAATTAATTTTTTAGAAATACTATAGTCTATTATGTTTGGTTCTTAGTGATAAAAAAACCTAACACTTTAAGGCGGTGAAGAAAAAACCTAAAATATTTTTCATTCATTTATAGTCTTTTAACTCTGTGTCTTACTGACAAAGAAATATAAAATATGTTGATGGAGAAGAAACATATTGAATAAATTTACATCTAATTGACCATAATTCAATGTGAAAAAGTTTAATATAAATAAATTTTATCTTCATTATTTAATTTTAATTTGTACCTATATTATATAAAATACATGTCATGGTTTATAGTCTTTTAACTTTGTTTTTTACTAGGGAAATACCTAAAATTTTTTGTGATGGAGTTGAAAAATAAAATATAATTATATTTTGACAAATAATATAGTCTATTATGTTTGGTGCTTAGTGATTAAAAAAACCTAAGACTTTGGGACGGTGAAGAAAAAACCTAAAATATTTTTCATTCGTTTATAGTCTTTTAACTCTATGGCTTACTGACGAAGAAACATGAAATTTGGTGATGGAGAAGAAACATATTGAATATATTTACATCTAATGTACCATAATTCAATGTGAAAATGGTATATATAAATAAGTTTGATCTTGATTATTTAATTTTAGTTTTTACCTATATTACATAAAATATATGTCATGGATTTTAGTCTTTTAACTTTGTTTTTTAGTGGGGGAAATACCTAAAATTTTGTGATGGAGTTGAAAAATAAAATATAATTAATTTTTTACAAATACTATAGTCTATTATGTTTGGTGCTTAGTGATAAAAAAAACCTAAGACTTTGGGACGGTGAAGAAAAAACCTAAAATATTTTTCATTCATTTATAGTCTTTTAACTCTATGGCTTACTGACGAAGAAACATGAAATATGTTGATGGAGAAGAAACATACTAATTAATTTACATCTAATTGACCATAATTCAATGTGAAAATGTTTAATATAAATAAATTTGATCTTCATTATTTAATTTTAATTTTTACCTATATTATATAAAATATATGTCATGGATTATAGTCTTTTAACTTTGTTTTTTACCGGGGAAATACCTAAAATTTTGTGATGGAGTTGAAAAATAAAATATAATTATATTTTTACAAATACTATAGTCTATTATGTTTGGTGCTTAGTGATAAAAAAAACCTAAGACTTTGGGACGGTGAAGAAAAAACCTAAAATATTTTTCATTCATTTCTAGTCTTTTAACTCTATGGCTTACTGACGAAGAAACATGAAATTTGGTGATGAAGAAGAAACATATTGAATATATTTAAATCTAATGTACCATAATTCAATGTGAAAAAGGTAAATATAAATAAGTTTGATCTTGATTATTTAATTTTAATTTTTACCTATATTACATAAAATATATGTCATGGATTTTAGTCTTTTAACTTTGTTTTTTAGTGGGGGAAAACATAAACTTTTGTGATGGAGTTGAAAAATAAAATATAATTAATTTTTTAGAAATACTATAGTCTATTATGTTTGGTTCTTAGTGATAAAAAAACCTAAGACTTTAAGGCGGTGAAGAAAAAACTTAAAATATTTTTCATTCATTTATAGTCTTTTAACTATGTGGCTTACTAACAAAGAAACATGAAATATGTTGATGGAGAAGAAACATACTAATTAATTTACATCTAATTGACCATAATTCAATGTGAAAATGTTTAATATAAATAAATTTGATCTTCATTATTTAATTTTAATTTTTACCTATATTATATAAAATATATGTCATGGATTATAGTCTTTTAACTTTGTTTTTTACCGGGGAAATACCTAAAATTTTGTGATGGAGTTGAAAAATAAAATATAATTATATTTTTACAAATACTATAGTCTATTATGTTTGGTGCTTAGTGATAAAAAAAACCTAAGACTTTGGGACGGTGAAGAAAAAACATAAAATATTTTTCATTCATTTATAGTCTTTTAACTCTATGGCTTACTGACGAAGAAACATGAAATTTGGTGATGAAGAAGAAACATATTGAATATATTTAAATCTAATGTACCATAATTCAATGTGAAAAAGGTAAATATAAATAAGTTTTATCTTGATTATTTAATTTTAATTTTTACATATATTACATAAAATATATGTCATGGATTTTAGTCTTTTAACTTTGTTTTTTAGTGGGGGAAAACATAAACTTTTGTGATGGAGTTGAAAAATAAAATATAATTAATTTTTTAGAAATACTATAGTCTATTATGTTTGGTTCTTAGTGATAAAAAAACCTAACACTTTAAGGCGGTGAAGAAAAAACCTAAAATATTTTTCATTCATTTATAGTCTTTTAACTCTGTGTCTTACTGACAAAGAAATATAAAATATGTTGATGGAGAAGAAACATATTGAATAAATTTACATCTAATTGACCATAATTCAATGTGAAAAAGTTTAATATAAATAAATTTTATCTTCATTATTTAATTTTAATTTGTACCTATATTATATAAAATACATGTCATGGTTTATAGTCTTTTAACTTTGTTTTTTACTAGGGAAATACCTAAAATTTTTTGTGATGGAGTTGAAAAATAAAATATAATTATATTTTGACAAATAATATAGTCTATTATGTTTGGTGCTTAGTGATTAAAAAAACCTAAGACTTTGGGACGGTGAAGAAAAAACCTAAAATATTTTTCATTCGTTTATAGTCTTTTAACTCTATGGCTTACTGACGAAGAAACATGAAATTTGGTGATGGAGAAGAAACATATTGAATATATTTACATCTAATGTACCATAATTCAATGTGAAAATGGTATATATAAATAAGTTTGATCTTGATTATTTAATTTTAGTTTTTACCTATATTACATAAAATATATGTCATGGATTTTAGTCTTTTAACTTTGTTTTTTAGTGGGGGAAATACCTAAAATTTTGTGATGGAGTTGAAAAATAAAATATAATTAATTTTTTACAAATACTATAGTCTATTATGTTTGGTGCTTAGTGATAAAAAAAACCTAAGACTTTGGGACGGTGAAGAAAAAACCTAAAATATTTTTCATTCATTTATAGTCTTTTAACTCTATGGCTTACTGACGAAGAAACATGAAATATGTTGATGGAGAAGAAACATACTAATTAATTTACATCTAATTGACCATAATTCAATGTGAAAATGTTTAATATAAATAAATTTGATCTTCATTATTTAATTTTAATTTTTACCTATATTATATAAAATATATGTCATGGATTATAGTCTTTTAACTTTGTTTTTTACCGGGGAAATACCTAAAATTTTGTGATGGAGTTGAAAAATAAAATATAATTATATTTTTACAAATACTATAGTCTATTATGTTTGGTGCTTAGTGATAAAAAAAACCTAAGACTTTGGGACGGTGAAGAAAAAACCTAAAATATTTTTCATTCATTTATAGTCTTTTAACTCTATGGCTTACTGACGAAGAAACATGAAATTTGGTGATGAAGAAGAAACATATTGAATATATTTAAATCTAATGTACCATAATTCAATGTGAAAAAGGTAAATATAAATAAGTTTGATCTTGATTATTTAATTTTAATTTTTACCTATATTACATAAAATATATGTCATGGATTTTAGTCTTTTAACTTTGTTTTTTAGTGGGGGAAAACATAAAATTTTGTGATGGAGTTGAAAAATAAAATATAATTAATTTTTTAGAAATACTATAGTCTATTATGTTTGGTTCTTAGTGATAAAAAAACCTAAGACTTTAAGGCGGTGAAGAAAAAACCTAAAATATTTTTCATTCATTTATAGTCTTTTAACTATGTGGCTTACTAACAAAGAAACATGAAATATGTTGATGGAGAAGAAACATACTAATTAATTTACATCTAATTGACCATAATTCAATGTGAAAATGTTTAATATAAATAAATTTGATCTTCATTATTTAATTTTAATTTTTACCTATATTATATAAAATATATGTCATGGATTATAGTCTTTTAACTTTGTTTTTTACCGGGGAAATACCTAAAATTTTGTGATGGAGTTGAAAAATAAAATATAATTATATTTTTACAAATACTATAGTCTATTATGTTTGGTGCTTAGTGATAAAAAAAACCTAAGACTTTGGGACGGTGAAGAAAAAACCTAAAATATTTTTCATTCATTTATAGTCTTTTAACTCTATGGCTTACTGACGAAGAAACATGATATTTGGTGATGGAGAAGAAACATATTGAATATATTTACATCTAATGTACCATAATTCAATGTGAAAAAGGTAAATATAAATAAGTTTGATCTTGATTATTTAATTTTAATTTTTACCTATATTACATAAAATATATGTCATGGATTTTAGTCTTTTAACTTTGTTTTTTAGTGGGGGAAAACATAAAATTTTGTGATGGAGTTGAAAAATAAAATATAATTAATTTTTTAGAAATACTATAGTCTATTATGTTTGGTTCTTAGTGATAAAAAAACCTAAGACTTTAAGGCGGTGAAGAAAAAACCTAAAATATTTTTCATTCATTTATAGTCTTTTAACTATGTGGCTTACTAACAAAGAAACATGAAATATGTTGATGGAGAAGAAACATACTAATTAATTTACATCTAATTGACCATAATTCAATGTGAAAATGTTTAATATAAATAAATTTGATCTTCATTATTTATTTTTAATTTTTACCTATATTATATAAAATATATGTCATGGATTATAGTCTTTTAACTTTGTTTTTTACCGGGGAAATACCTAAAATTTTGTGATGGAGTTGAAAAATAAAATATAATTATATTTTTACAAATACTATAGTCTATTATGTTTGGTGCTTAGTGATAAAAAAAACCTAAGACTTTGGGACGGTGAAGAAAAAACATAAAATATTTTTCATTCATTTATAGTCTTTTAACTCTATGGCTTACTGACGAAGAAACATGAAATTTGGTGATGAAGAAGAAACATATTGAATATATTTACATCTAATGTACCATAATTCAATGTGAAAAAGGTAAATATAAATAAGTTTGATCTTGATTATTTAATTTTAATTTTTACCTATATTACATAAAATATATGTCATGGATTTTAGTCTTTTAACTTTGTTTTTTAGTGGGGGAAAACATAAAATTTTGTGATGGAGTTGAAAAATAAAATATAATTAATTTTTTAGAAATACTATAGTCTATTATGTTTGGTTCTTAGTGATAAAAAAACCTAAGACTTTAAGGCGGTGAAGAAAAAACCTAAAATATTTTTCATTCATTTATAGTCTTTTAACTATGTGGCTTACTAACAAAGAAACATGAAATATGTTGATGGAGAAGAAACATACTAATTAATTTACATCTAATTGACCATAATTCAATGTGAAAATGTTTAATATAAATAAATTTGATCTTCATTATTTAATTTTAATTTTTACCTATATTATATAAAATATATGTCATGGATTATAGTCTTTTAACTTTGTTTTTTACCGGGGAAATACCTAAAATTTTGTGATGGAGTTGAAAAATAAAATATAATTATATTTTTACAAATACTATAGTCTATTATGTTTGGTGCTTAGTGATAAAAAAAACCTAAGACTTTGGGACGGTGAAGAAAAAACATAAAATATTTTACATTCATTTATAGTCTTTTAACTCTATGGCTTACTGACGAAGAAACATGAAATTTGGTGATGAAGAAGAAACATATTGAATATATTTAAATCTAATGTACCATAATTCAATGTGAAAAAGGTAAATATAAATAAGTTTGATCTTGATTATTTAATTTTAATTTTTACCTATATTACATAAAATATATGTCATGGATTTTAGTCTTTTAACTTTGTTTTTTAGTGGGGGAAAACATAAAATTTTGTGATGGAGTTGAAAAATAAAATATAATTAATTTTTTAGAAATACTATAGTCTATTATGTTTGGTTCTTAGTGATAAAAAAACCTAAGACTTTAAGGCGGTGAAGAAAAAACCTAAAATATTTTTCATTCATTTATAGTCTTTTAACTATGTGGCTTACTAACAAAGAAACATGAAATATGTTGATGGAGAAGAAACATACTAATTAATTTACATCTAATTGACCATAATTCAATGTGAAAATGTTTAATATAAATAAATTTGATCTTCATTATTTAATTTTAATTTTTACCTATATTATATAAAATATATGTCATGGATTATAGTCTTTTAACTTTGTTTTTTACCGGGGAAATACCTAAAATTTTGTGATGGAGTTGAAAAATAAAATATAATTATATTTTTACAAATACTATAGTCTATTATGTTTGGTGCTTAGTGATAAAAAAAACCTAAGACTTTGGGACGGTGAAGAAAAAACATAAAATATTTTTCATTCATTTATAGTCTTTTAACTCTATGGCTTACTGACGAAGAAACATGAAATTTGGTGATGAAGAAGAAACATATTGAATATATTTAAATCTAATGTACCATAATTCAATGTGAAAAAGGTAAATATAAATAAGTTTGATCTTGATTATTTAATTTTAATTTTTACCTATATTACATAAAATATATGTCATGGATTTTAGTCTTTTAACTTTGTTTTTTAGTGGGGGAAAACATAAAATTTTGTGATGGAGTTGAAAAATAAAATATAATTAATTTTTTAGAAATACTATAGTCTATTATGTTTGGTTCTTAGTGATAAAAAAACCTAAGACTTTAAGGCGGTGAAGAAAAAACCTAAAATATTTTTCATTCATTTATAGTCTTTTAACTATGTGGCTTACTAACAAAGAAACATGAAATATGTTGATGGAGAAGAAACATACTAATTAATTTACATCTAATTGACCATAATTCAATGTGAAAATGTTTAATATAAATAAATTTGATCTTCATTATTTAATTTTAATTTTTACCTATATTATATAAAATATATGTCATGGATTATAGTCTTTTAACTTTGTTTTTTACCGGGGAAATACCTAAAATTTTGTGATGGAGTTGAAAAATAAAATATAATTATATTTTTACAAATACTATAGTCTATTATGTTTGGTGCTTAGTGATAAAAAAAACCTAAGACTTTGGGACGGTGAAGAAAAAACCTAAAATATTTTTCATTCATTTATAGTCTTTTAACTCTATGGCTTACTGACGAAGAAACATGAAATTTGGTGATGAAGAAGAAACATATTGAATATATTTAAATCTAATGTACCATAATTCAATGTGAAAAAGGTAAATATAAATAAGTTTGATCTTGATTATTTAATTTTAATTTTTACCTATATTACATAAAATATATGTCATGGATTTTAGTCTTTTAACTTTGTTTTTTAGTGGGGGAAAACATAAACTTTTGTGATGGAGTTGAAAAATAAAATATAATTAATTTTTTAGAAATACTATAGTCTATTATGTTTGGTTCTTAGTGATAAAAAAACCTAACACTTTAAGGCGGTGAAGAAAAAACCTAAAATATTTTTCATTCATTTATAGTCTTTTAACTCTGTGTCTTACTGACAAAGAAATATGAAATATGTTGATGGAGAAGAAACATATTGAATAAATTTACATCTAATTGACCATAATTCAATGTGAAAAAGTTTAATATAAATAAATTTTATCTTCATTATTTAATTTTAATTTGTACCTATATTATATAAAATACATGTCATGGTTTATAGTCTTTTAACTTTGTTTTTTACTAGGGAAATACCTAAAAAATTTTGTGATGGAGTTGAAAAATAAAATATAATTATATTTTGACAAATAATATAGTCTATTATGTTTGGTTCTTAGTGATTAAAAAAACCTAAGACTTTGGGACGGTGAAGAAAAAACCTAAAATATTTTTCATTCGTTTATAGTCTTTTAACTCTATGGCTTACTGACGAAGAAACATGAAATTTGGTGATGGAGAAGAAACATATTGAATATATTTACATCTAATGTACCATAATTCAATGTGAAAATGGTATATATAAATAAGTTTGATCTTGATTATTTAATTTTAGTTTTTACCTATATTACATAAAATATATGTCATGGATTTTAGTCTTTTAACTTTGTTTTTTAGTGGGGGAAATACCTAAAATTTTGTGATGGAGTTGAAAAATAAAATATAATTAATTTTTTACAAATACTATAGTCTATTATGTTTGGTGCTTAGTGATAAAAAAAACCTAAGACTTTGGGACGGTGAAGAAAAAACCTAAAATATTTTTCATTCATTTATAGTCTTTTAACTCTATGGCTTACTGACGAAGAAACATGAAATATGTTGATGGAGAAGAAACATACTAATTAATTTACATCTAATTGACCATAATTCAATGTGAAAATGTTTAATATAAATAAATTTGATCTTCATTATTTAATTTTAATTTTTACCTATATTATATAAAATATATGTCATGGATTATAGTCTTTTAACTTTGTTTTTTACCGGGGAAATACCTAAAATTTTGTGATGGAGTTGAAAAATAAAATATAATTATATTTTTACAAATACTATAGTCTATTATGTTTGGTGCTTAGTGATAAAAAAAACCTAAGACTTTGGGACGGTGAAGAAAAAACCTAAAATATTTTTCATTCATTTATAGTCTTTTAACTCTATGGCTTACTGACGAAGAAACATGAAATTTGGTGATGAAGAAGAAACATATTGAATATATTTAAATCTAATGTACCATAATTCAATGTGAAAAAGGTAAATATAAATAAGTTTGATCTTAATTATTTAATTTTAATTTTTACCTATATTACATAAAATATATGTCATGGATTTTAGTCTTTTAACTTTGTTTTTTAGTGGGGGAAAACATAAAATTTTGTGATGGAGTTGAAAAATAAAATATAATTAATTTTTTAGAAATACTATAGTCTATTATGTTTGGTTCTTAGTGATAAAAAAACCTAAGACTTTAAGGCGGTGAAGAAAAAACCTAAAATATTTTTCATTCATTTATAGTCTTTTAACTATGTGGCTTACTAACAAAGAAACATGAAATATGTTGATGGAGAAGAAACATACTAATTAATTTACATCTAATTGACCATAATTCAATGTGAAAATGTTTAATATAAATAAATTTGATCTTCATTATTTAATTTTAATTTTTACCTATATTATATAAAATATATGTCATGGATTATAGTCTTTTAACTTTGTTTTTTACCGGGGAAATACCTAAAATTTTGTGATGGAGTTGAAAAATAAAATATAATTATATTTTTACAAATACTATAGTCTATTATGTTTGGTGCTTAGTGATAAAAAAAACCTAAGACTTTGGGACGGTGAAGAAAAAACCTAAAATATTTTTCATTCATTTATAGTCTTTTAACTCTATGGCTTACTAACGAAGAAACATGATATTTGGTGATGGAGAAGAAACATATTGAATATATTTACATCTAATGTACCATAATTCAATGTGAAAAAGGTAAATATAAATAAGTTTGATCTTGATTATTTAATTTTAATTTTTACCTATATTACATAAAATATATGTCATGGATTTTAGTCTTTTAACTTTGTTTTTTAGTGGGGGAAAACATAAAATTTTGTGATGGAGTTGAAAAATAAAATATAATTAGTTTTTTAGAAATACTATAGTCTATTATGTTTGGTTCTTAGTGATAAAAAAACCTAAGACTTTAAGGCGGTGAAGAAAAAACCTAAAATATTTTTCATTCATTTATAGTCTTTTAACTATGTGGCTTACTAACAAAGAAATATGAAATATGTTGATGGAGAAGAAACATACTAATTAATTTACATCTAATTGACCATAATTCAATGTGAAAATGTTTAATATAAATAAATTTGATCTTCATTATTTAATTTTAATTTTTACCTATATTATATAAAATATATGTCATGGATTATAGTCTTTTAACTTTGTTTTTTACCGGGGAAATACCTAAAATTTTGTGATGGAGTTGAAAAATAAAATATAATTATATTTTTACAAATACTATAGTCTATTATGTTTGGTGCTTAGTGATAAAAAAAACCTAATACTTTGGGACGGTGAAGAAAAAACCTAAAATATTTTTCATTCATTTATAGTCTTTTAACTCTATGGCTTACTGACGAAGAAACATGAAATTTGGTGATGAAGAAGAAACATATTGAATATATTTAAATCTAATGTACCATAATTCAATGTGAAAAAGGTAAATATAAATAAGTTTGATCTTGATTATTTAATTTTAATTTTTACCTATATTACATAAAATATATGTCATGGATTTTAGTCTTTTAACTTTGTTTTTTAGTGGGGGAAAACATAAACTTTTGTGATGGAGTTGAAAAATAAAATATAATTAATTTTTTAGAAATACTATAGTCTATTATGTTTGGTTCTTAGTGATAAAAAAACCTAACACTTTAAGGCGGTGAAGAAAAAACCTAAAATATTTTTCATTCATTTATAGTCTTTTAACTCTGTGTCTTACTGACAAAGAAATATGAAATATGTTGATGGAGAAGAAACATATTGAATAAATTTACATCTAATTGACCATAATTCAATCTGAAAAAGTTTAATATAAATAAATTTTATCTTCATTATTTAATTTTAATTTGTACCTATATTATATAAAATACATGTCATGGTTTATAGTCTTTTAACTTTGTTTTTTACTAGGGAAATACCTAAAATTTTGTGATGGAGTTGAAAAATAAAATATAATTATATTTTGACAAATAATATAGTCTATTATGTTTGGTGCTTAGTGATTTAAAAAACCTAAGACTTTGGGACGGTGAAGAAAAAACCTAAAATATTTTTCATTCGTTTATAGTCTTTTAACTCTATGGCTTACTGACGAAGAAACATGAAATTTGGTGATGGAGAAGAAACATATTGAATATATTTACATCTAATGTACCATAATTCAATGTGAAAATGGTATATATAAATAAGTTTGATCTTGATTATTTAATTTTAGTTTTTACCTATATTACATAAAATATATGTCATGGATTTTAGTCTTTTAACTTTGTTTTTTAGTGGGGGAAATACCTAAAATTTTGTGATGGAGTTGAAAAATAAAATATAATTAATTTTTTACAAATACTATAGTCTATTATTTTTGGTGCTTAGTGATAAAAAAAACCTAAGACTTTGGGACGGTGAAGAAAAAACCTAAAATATTTTTCATTCATTTATAGTCTTTTAACTCTATGGCTTACTGACGAAGAAACATGAAATATGTTGATGGAGAAGAAACATACTAATTAATTTACATCTAATTGACCATAATTCAATGTGAAAATGTTTAATATAAATAAATTTGATCTTCATTATTTAATTTTAATTTTTACCTATATTATATAAAATATATGTCATGGATTATAGTCTTTTAACTTTGTTTTTTACCGGGGAAATACCTAAAATTTTGTGATGGAGTTGAAAAATAAAATATAATTATATTTTTACAAATACTATAGTCTATTATGTTTGGTGCTTAGTGGAAAAAAAAACCTAAGACTTTGGGACGGTGAAGAAAAAACCTAAAATATTTTTCATTCATTTATAGTCTTTTAACTCTATGGCTTACTGACGAAGAAACATGAAATTTGGTGATGAAGAAGAAACATATTGAATATATTTAAATCTAATGTACCATAATTCAATGTGAAAAAGGTAAATATAAATAAGTTTGATCTTGATTATTTAATTTTAATTTTTACCTATATTACATAAAATATATGTCATGGATTTTAGTCTTTTAACTTTGTTTTTTAGTGGGGGAAAACATAAAATTTTGTGATGGAGTTGAAAAATAAAATATAATTAATTTTTTAGAAATACTATAGTCTATTATGTTTGGTTCTTAGTGATAAAAAAACCTAAGACTTTAAGGCGGTGAAGAAAAACCCTAAAATATTTTTCATTCATTTATAGTCTTTTAACTATGTGGCTTACTAACAAAGAAACATGAAATATGTTGATGGAGAAGAAACATACTAATTAATTTACATCTAATTGACCATAATTCAATGTGAAAATGTTTAATATAAATAAATTTGATCTTCATTATTTAATTTTAATTTTTACCTATATTATATAAAATATATGTCATGGATTATAGTCTTTTAACTTTGTTTTTTACCGGGGAAATACCTAAAATTTTGTGATGGAGTTGAAAAATAAAATATAATTATATTTTTACAAATACTATAGTCTATTATGTTTGGTGCTTAGTGGAAAAAAAAACCTAAGACTTTGGGACGGTGAAGAAAAAACCTAAAATATTTTTCATTCATTTATAGTCTTTTAACTCTATGGCTTACTGACGAAGAAACATGAAATTTGGTGATGAAGAAGAAACATATTGAATATATTTAAATCTAATGTACCATAATTCAATGTGAAAAAGGTAAATATAAATAAGTTTGATCTTGATTATTTAATTTTAATTTTTACCTATATTACATAAAATATATGTCATGGATTTTAGTCTTTTAACTTTGTTTTTTAGTGGGGGAAAACATAAAATTTTGTGATGGAGTTGAAAAATAAAATATAATTAATTTTTTAGAAATACTATAGTCTATTATGTTTGGTTCTTAGTGATAAAAAAACCTAAGACTTTAAGGCGGTGAAGAAAAAACCTAAAATATTTTTCATTCATTTATAGTCTTTTAACTATGTGGCTTACTAACAAAGAAACATGAAATATGTTGATGGAGAAGAAACATACTAATTAATTTACATCTAATTGACCATAATTCAATGTGAAAATGTTTAATATAAATAAATTTGATCTTCATTATTTAATTTTAATTTTTACCTATATTATATAAAATATATGTCATGGATTATAGTCTTTTAACTTTGTTTTTTACCGGGGAAATACCTAAAATTTTGTGATGGAGTTGAAAAATAAAATATAATTATATTTTTACAAATACTATAGTCTATTATGTTTGGTGCTTAGTGATAAAAAAAACCTAAGACTTTGGGACGGTGAAGAAAAAACCTAAAATATTTTTCATTCATTTATAGTCTTTTAACTCTATGGCTTACTGACGAAGAAACATGAAATTTGGTGATGAAGAAGAAACATATTGAATATATTTAAATCTAATGTACCATAATTCAATGTGAAAAAGGTAAATATAAATAAGTTTGATCTTGATTATTTAATTTTAATTTTTACCTATATTACATAAAATATATGTCATGGATTTTAGTCTTTTAACTTTGTTTTTTAGTGGGGGAAAACATAAAATTTTGTGATGGAGTTGAAAAATAAAATATAATTAATTTTTTAGAAATACTATAGTCTATTATGTTTGGTTCTTAGTGATAAAAAAACCTAAGACTTTAAGGCGGTGAAGAAAAAACCTAAAATATTTTTCATTCATTTATAGTCTTTTAACTATGTGGCTTACTAACAAAGAAACATGAAATATGTTGATGGAGAAGAAACATACTAATTAATTTACATCTAATTGACCATAATTCAATGTGAAAATGTTTAATATAAATAAATTTGATCTTCATTATTTAATTTTAATTTTTACCTATATTATATAAAATATATGTCATGGATTATAGTCTTTTAACTTTGTTTTTTAGTGGGGGAAAACATAAAATTTTGTGATGGAGTTGAAAAATAAAATATAATTAATTTTTTAGAAATACTATAGTCTATTATGTTTGGTTCTTAGTGATAAAAAAACCTAAGACTTTAAGGCGGTGAAGAAAAAACCTAAAATATTTTTCATTCATTTATAGTCTTTTAACTATGTGGCTTACTAACAAAGAAACATGAAATATGTTGATGGAGAAGAAACATACTAATTAATTTACATCTAATTGACCATAATTCAATGTGAAAATGTTTAATATAAATAAATTTGATCTTCATTATTTAATTTTAATTTTTACCTATATTATATAAAATATATGTCATGGATTATAGTCTTTTAACTTTGTTTTTTACCGGGGAAATACCTAAAATTTTGTGATGGAGTTGAAAAATAAAATATAATTAATTTTTTAGAAATACTATAGTCTATTATGTTTGGTTCTTAGTGATAAAAAAACCTAACACTTTAAGGCGGTAAAGAAAAAACCTAAAATATTTTTCATTCATTTATAGTCTTTTAACTCTGTGTCTTACTGACAAAGAAATATGAAATATGTTGATGGAGAAGAAACATATTGAATAAATTTACATCTAATTGACCATAATTCAATGTGAAAAAGTTTAATATAAATAAATTTTATCTTCATTATTTAATTTTAATTTGTACCTATATTATATAAAATACATGTCATGGTTTATAGTCTTTTAACTTTGTTTTTTACTAGGGAAATACCTAAAATTTTGTGATGGAGTTGAAAAATAAAATATAATTATATTTTGACAAATAATATAGTGTATTATGTTTGGTGCTTAGTGATTAAAAAAACCTAAGACTTTGGGACGGTGAAGAAAAAACCTAAAATATTTTTCATTCGTTTATAGTCTTTTAACTCTATGGCTTACTGACGAAGAAACATGAAATTTGGTGATGGAGAAGAAACATATTGAATATATTTACATCTAATGTACCATAATTCAATGTGAAAATGGTATATATAAATAAGTTTGATCTTGATTATTTAATTTTAGTTTTTACCTATATTACATAAAATATATGTCATGGATTTTAATCTTTTAACTTTGTTTTTTAGTGGGGGAAATACCTAAAATTTTGTGATGGAGTTGAAAAATAAAATATAATTAATTTTTTACAAATACTATAGTCTATTATGTTTGGTGCTTAGTGATAAAAAAAACCTAAGACTTTGGGACGGTGAAGAAAAAACCTAAAATATTTTTCATTCATTTATAGTCTTTTAACTCTATGGCTTACTGACGAAGAAACATGAAATATGTTGATGGAGAAGAAACATACTAATTAATTTACATCTAATTGACCATAATTCAATGTGAAAATGTTTAATATAAATAAATTTGATCTTCATTATTTAATTTTAATTTTTACCTATATTATATAAAATATATGTCATGGATTATAGTCTTTTAACTTTGTTTTTTACCGGGGAAATACCTAAAATTTTGTGATGGAGTTGAAAAATAAAATATAATTATATTTTTACAAATACTATAGTCTATTATGTTTGGTGCTTAGTGATAAAAAAAACCTAAGACTTTGGGACGGTGAAGAAAAAACCTAAAATATTTTTCATTCATTTATAGTCTTTTAACTCTATGGCTTACTGACGAAGAAACATGAAATTTGGTGATGAAGAAGAAACATATTGAATATATTTAAATCTAATGTACCATAATTCAATGTGAAAAAGGTAAATATAAATAAGTTTTATCTTGATTATTTAATTTTAATTTTTACCTATATTACATAAAATATATGTCATGGATTTTAGTCTTTTAACTTTGTTTTTTAGTGGGGGAAAACATAAAATTTTGTGATGGAGTTGAAAAATAAAATATAATTAATTTTTTAGAAATACTATAGTCTATTATGTTTGGTTCTTAGTGATAAAAAAACCTAAGACTTTAAGGCGGTGAAGAAAAAACCTAAAATATTTTTCATTCATTTATAGTCTTTTAACTATGTGGCTTACTAACAAAGAAACATGAAATATGTTGATGGAGAAGAAACATACTAATTAATTTACATCTAATTGACCATAATTCAATGTGAAAATCTTTAATATAAATAAATTTGATCTTCATTATTTAATTTTAATTTTTACCTATATTATATAAAATATATGTCATGGATTATAGTCTTTTAACTTTGTTTTTTACCGGGGAAATACCTAAAATTTTGTGATGGAGTTGAAAAATAAAATATAATTATATTTTTACAAATACTATAGTCTATTATGTTTGGTGCTTAGTGATAAAAAAAACCTAAGACTTTGGGACGGTGAAGAAAAAACCTAAAATATTTTTCATTCATTTATAGTCTTTTAACTCTATGGCTTACTGACGAAGAAACATGAAATTTGGTGATGAAGAAGAAACATATTGAATATATTTAAATCTAATGTACCATAATTCAATGTGAAAAAGGTAAATATAAATAAGTTTGATCTTGATTATTTAATTTTAATTTTTACCTATATTACATAAAATATATGTCATGGATTTTAGTCTTTTAACTTTGTTTTTTAGTGGGGGAAAACATAAAATTTTGTGATGGAGTTGAAAAATAAAATATAATTAATTTTTTAGAAATACTATAGTCTATTATGTTTGGTTCTTAGTGATAAAAAAACCTAAGACTTTAAGGCGGTGAAGAAAAAACCTAAAATATTTTTCATTCATTTATAGTCTTTTAACTATGTGGCTTACTAACAAAGAAACAAGAAATATGTTGATGGAGAAGAAACATACTAATTAATTTACATCTAATTGACCATAATTCAATGTGAAAATGTTTAATATAAATAAATTTGATCTTCATTATTTAATTTTAATTTTTACCTATATTATATAAAATATATGTCATGGATTATAGTCTTTTAACTTTGTTTTTTACCGGGGAAATACCTAAAATTTTGTGATGGAGTTGAAAAATAAAATATAATTATATTTTTACAAATACTATAGTCTATTATGTTTGGTGCTTAGTGATAAAAAAAACCTAAGACTTTGGGACGGTGAAGAAAAAACCTAAAATATTTTTCATTCATTTATAGTCTTTTAACTCTATGGCTTACTGACGAAGAAACATGAAATTTGGTGATGAAGAAGAAACATATTGAATATATTTAAATCTAATGTACCATAATTCAATGTGAAAAAAGTAAATATAAATAAGTTTGATCTTGATTATTTAATTTTAATTTTTACCTATATTACATAAAATATATGTCATGGATTTTAGTCTTTTAACTTTGTTTTTTAGTGGGGGAAAACATAAAATTTTGTGATGGAGTTGAAAAATAAAATATAATTAATTTTTTAGAAATACTATAGTCTATTATGTTTGGTTCTTAGTGATAAAAAAACCTAAGACTTTAAGGCGGTGAAGAAAAAACCTAAAATATTTTTCATTCATTTATAGTCTTTTAACTATGTGGCTTACTAACAAAGAAACATGAAATATGTTGATGGAGAAGAAACATACTAATTAATTTACATCTAATTGACCATAATTCAATGTGAAAATGTTTAATTTAAATAAATTTGATCTTTATTATTTAATTTTAATTTTTACCTATATTATATAAAATATATGTCATGGATTATAGTCTTTTAACTTTGTTTTTTACCGGGGAAATACCTAAAATTTTGTGATGGAGTTGAAAAATAAAATATAATTATATATTTACAAATACTATAGTCTATTATGTTTGGTGCTTAGTGATAAAAAAAAACCTAAGACTTTGGGACGGTGAAGAAAAAACCTAAAATATTTTTCATTCATTTATAGTCTTTTAACTCTATGGCTTACTGACGAAGAAACATGAAATTTGGTGATGAAGAAGAAACATATTGAATATATTTAAATCTAATGTACCATAATTCAATGTGAAAAAGGTAAATATAAATAAGTTTGATCTTGATTATTTAATTTTAATTTTTACCTATATTACATAAAATATATGTCATGGATTTTAGTCTTTTAACTTTGTTTTTTAGTGGGGGAAAATATAAAATTTTGTGATGGAGTTGAAAAATAAAATATAATTAATTTTTTAGAAATACTATAGTCTATTATGTTTGGTTCTTAGTGATAAAAAAACCTAAGACTTTAAGGCGGTGAAGAAAAAACCTAAAATATTTTTCATTCATTTATAGTCTTTTAACTTTGTGTCTTACTAACAAAGAAATATGAAATATGTTGATGGAGAAGAAACATATTGAATAAATTTACATCTAATTGACCATAATTAAATGTGAAAATGTTTACTATAAATAAATTTGATCTTCATTATTTAATTTTAATTTTTACCTATATTATATAAAATATATGTCATGGATTATAGTCTTTTAACTTTGTTTTTTACCGGGGAAATACCTAAAATTTTGTGATGGAGTTGAAAAATAAAATATAATTATATTTTTACAAATACTATAGTCTATTATGTTTGGTGCTTAGTGATAAAAAAAACCTAAGACTTTGGGACGGTGAAGAAAAAACCTAAAATATTTTTCATTCGTTTATAGTCTTTTAACTCTATGGCTTACTGACGAAGAAACATGAAATTTGGTGATGAAGAAGAAACATATTGAATATATTTAAATCTAATGTACCATAATTCAATGTGAAAAAGGTAAATATAAATAAGTTTGATCTTGATTATTTAATTTTAATTTTTACCTATATTACATAAAATATATGGCATGGATTTTAGTCTTTTAACTTTGTTTTTTAATGGGGGAAAACATAAAATTTTGTGATGGAGTTGAAAAATAAAATATAATTAATTTTTTAGAAATACTATAGTCTATTATGTTTGGTTCTTAGTGATAAAAAAACCTAACACTTTAAGGCGGTGAAGAAAAAACCTAAAATATTTTTCATTCATTTATAGTCTTTTAACTCTGTGTCTTACTGACGAAGAAATATGAAATATGTTGATGGAGAAGAAACATATTGAATAAATTTACATCTAATGGACCATAATTCAATGTGAAAAAGTTTAATATAAATAAATTTTATCTTCTTTATTTAATTTTAATTTGTAATTATATTATATAAAATACATGTCATGGTTTATAGTCTTTTAACTTTGTTTTTTACTAGGGAAATACCTAAAATTTTGTGATGGAGTTGAAAAATAAAATATAATTATATTTTGACAAATAATATAGTCTATTATGTTTGGTGCTTAGTGATTAAAAAAACCTAAGACTTTGGGACGGTGAAGAAAAAACCTAAAATATTTTTCATTCGTTTATAGTCTTTTAACTCTATGGCTTACTGACGAAGAAACATGAAATTTTGTGATGGAGAAGAAACATATTGAATATATTTACATCTAATGTACCATAATTCAATGTGAAAATGGTATATATAAATAAGTTTGATCTTGATTATTTAATTTTAATTTTTACCTATATTACATAAAATATATGTCATGGATTATAGTCTTTTAACTTTGTTTTTTTAGTGAGGGAAAACCTAAAATTTTGTGATGGAGTTGAAAAATAAAATATAATTAATTTTTTACACATACTATACTCTATTATGTTTGGTTCTTAGTGATAAAAAAAACCTAAGACTTTAAGGCGGTGAAGAAAAAACCTAAAATATTTTTCATTCATTTATAGTCTTTTAACATTGTGGCTTACTGACGAAGAAACATGAAATTTGTTGATGGAGAAGAAACATACTGAATAAATTTACATCTAATGGACCATAAATTAATGTGAAAAAGTTTAATATAAATAAATTTTATCTTCATGATTTAATTTTAATTTTTACCTATGTTATATAAAATATATGTCATGGATTATAGTCTTTTAACTTTGATTTTTAGTGGGGGAAAACCTAAAATTTTGTGATGGAGTTGAAAAATAAAATATAATTAATTTTTTAAACATACTATAGTCTATTATGTTTGGTTCTTAGTGATAAAAAAACCTAAGACTTTTAGGCGGTGAAGAAAAAACCTAAAATATTTTTCATTCATTTATATTCTTTTTACTCTGTGGCTTACTGACGAAGAAACATGAAATTTTTTGATGGAGAAGAAACATACTGAATAAATTTACATCTAACTGACCATAATTCAATGTGAAAAAGTTTAATATAACTAAATTTGGTCTTGATTATTTAATTTTAATTTTTACCTAAAATATATAAAATATATGTCATGGATTATAGTCTTTTAACTTCGTTTTTTACTAGGGAAATACCTAAAATTTTGTGATGGAGTGGAAAATAAAATATAATTATATTTTTACAAATACTATAGTCTATTATGTTTAGTGCTTAGTGATAAAAAAAACCTAAGACTTTGGGACGGTGAAGAAAAAACCTAAAATATTTTTCATTCATTTATAGTCTTTTAACTCTGTGGTTTACTGACGAAGAAACATGAAATATGTTGATGGAGAAGAAACATACTGAATAAATTTACATCTAATTGACCATAATTCAATGTGAAAAAGTTTAATATAAATAAATTTGATCTTCATTATTTAATTTTAGTTTTTACCTATATTATATAAAATATATGTCATGGATTATAGTCTTTTAACTTTGTTTTTTACTAGGGAAATACTTAAAACTTTTTGATGGAGTTGAAAAATAAAATATAATTATATTTTTACAAATACTATAGTCTATTATGTTTGGTGCTTAGTGATAAAAAAACCTAAGACTTAGGTACGGTGAAGAAAAAACCTAAAATATTTTTCATTCATTTATAGTCTTTTAACTCTATGGCTTACTGACGAAGAAACATGAAATTTGGTGATGAAGAAGAAACATATTGAATATATTTAAATCTAATGTACCATAATTCAATGTGAAAAAGGTAAATATAAATAAGTTTGATCTTGATTATTTAATTTTAATTTTTACCTATATTACATAAAATATATGTCATGGATTTTAGTCTTTTAACTTTGTTTTTTAGTGGGGGAAAACATAAAATTTTGTGATGGAGTTGAAAAATAAAATATAATTAATTTTTTAGAAATACTATAGTCTATTATGTTTGGTTCTTAGTGATAAAAAAACCTAAGACTTTAAGGCGGTGAAGAAAAAACCTAAAATATTTTTCATTCATTTATAGTCTTTTAACTATGTGGCTTACTAACAAAGAAACAAGAAATATGTTGATGGAGAAGAAACATACTAATTAATTTACATCTAATTGACCATAATTCAATGTGAAAATGTTTAATATAAATAAATTTGATCTTCATTATTTAATTTTAATTTTTACCTATATTATATAAAATATATGTCATGGATTATAGTCTTTTAACTTTGTTTTTTACCGGGGAAATACCTAAAATTTTGTGATGGAGTTGAAAAATAAAATATAATTATATTTTTACAAATACTATAGTCTATTATGTTTGGTGCTTAGTGATAAAAAAAACCTAAGACTTTGGGACGGTGAAGAAAAAACCTAAAATATTTTTCATTCATTTATAGTCTTTTAACTCTATGGCTTACTGACGAAGAAACATGAAATTTGGTGATGAAGAAGAAACATATTGAATATATTTAAATCTAATGTACCATAATTCAATGTGAAAAAGGTAAATATAAATAAGTTTGATCTTGATTATTTAATTTTAATTTTTACCTATATTACATAAAATATATGTCATGGATTTTAGTCTTTTAACTTTGTTTTTTAGTGGGGGAAAACATAAAATTTTGTGATGGAGTTGAAAAATAAAATATAATTAATTTTTTAGAAATACTATAGTCTATTATGTTTGGTTCTTAGTGATAAAAAAACCTAAGACTTTAAGGCGGTGAAGAAAAAATCTAAAATATTTTTCATTCATTTATAGTCTTTTAACTATGTGGCTTACTAACAAAGAAACATGAAATATGTTGATGGAGAAGAAACATACTAATTAATTTACATCTAATTGACCATAATTCAATGTGAAAATGTTTAATATAAATAAATTTGATCTTCATTATTTAAATTTAATTTTTACCTATATTATATAAAATATATGTCATGGATTATAGTCTTTTAACTTTGTTTTTTACCGGGGAAATACCTAAAATTTTGTGATGGAGTTGAAAAATAAAATATAATTATATTTTTACAAATACTATAGTCTATTATGTTTGGTGCTTAGTGATAAAAAAAACCTAAGACTTTGGGACGGTGAAGAAAAAACCTAAAATATTTTTCATTCGTTTATAGTCTTTTAACTCTATGGCTTACTGACGAAGAAACATGAAATTTGGTGATGAAGAAGAAACATATTGAATATATTTAAATCTAATGTACCATAATTCAATGTGAAAAAGGTAAATATAAATAAGTTTGATCTTGATTATTTAATTTTAATTTTTACCTATATTACATAAAATAAATGGCTTTGATTTTAGTCTTTTAACTTTGTTTTTTAGTGGGGGAAAATATAAAATTTTGTGATGGAGTTGAAAAATAAAATATAATTAATTTTTTAGAAATACTATAGTCTATTATGTTTGGTTCTTAGTGATAAAAAAACCTAAGACTTTAAGGCGGTGAAGAAAAAACCTAAAATATTTTTCATTCATTTATAGTCTTTTAACTCTGTGTCTTACTAACAAAGAAATATGAAATATGTTGATGGAGAAGAAACATATTGAATAAATTTACATCTAATTGACCATAATTCAATGTGAAAAAGTTTAATATAAATAAATTTGATCTTCATTATTTAATTTTAATTTTTACCTATATTATATAAAATACATGTCATGGTTTATAGTCTTTTAACTTTGTTTTTTACTAGGGAAATACCTAAAATTTTGTGATGGAGTTGAAAAATAAAATATAATTATATTTTGACAAATAATATAGTCTATTATGTTTGGTGCTTAGTGATTAAAAAAACCTAAGACTTTGGGACGGTGAAGAAAAAACCTAAAATATTTTTCATTCGTTTATAGTCTTTTAACTCTATGGCTTACTGACGAAGAAACATGAAATTTGGTGATGGAGAAGAAACATATTGAATATATTTACATCTAATGTACCATAATTCAATGTGAAAATGGTATATATAAATAAGTTTGATCTTGATTATTTAATTTTAATTTTTACCTATATTACATAAAATATATGTCATGGATTATAGTCTTTTAACTTTGTTTTTTTAGTGAGGGAAAACCTAAAATTTTGTGATGGAGTTGAAAAATAAAATATAATTAATTTTTTACACATACTATAGTCTATTATGTTTGGTTCTTAGTGATAAAAAAAACCTAAGACTTTAAGGCGGTGAAGAAAAAACCTAAAATATTTTTCATTCATTTATAGTCTTTTAACATTGTGGCTTACTGACGAAGAAACATGAAATTTGTTGATGGAGAAGAAACATACTGAATAAATTTACATCTAATGGACCATAAATTAATGTGAAAAAGTTTAATATAAATAAATTTTATCTTCATGATTTAATTTTAATTTTTACCTATATTATATAAAATATATGTCATGGATTATAGTCTTTTAACTTTGATTTTTAGTGGGGGAAAACCTAAAATTTTGTGATGGAGTTGAAAAATAAAATATAATTAATTTTTTAAACATACTATAGTCTATTATGTTTGGTTCTTAGTGATAAAAAAACCTAAGACTTTTAGGCGGTGAAGAAAAAACCTAAAATATTTCTCATTCATTTATATTCTTTTAACTCTTTGGCTTACTGACGAAGAAACATGAAATTTTTTGATGGAGAAGAAACATACTGAATAAATTTACATCTAACTGACCATAATTCAATGTGAAAAAGTTTAATATAACTATATTTGGTCTTGATTATTTAAATTTAACTTTTACCTAAAATATATAAAATATATGTCATGGATTATAGTCTTTTAACTTCGTTTTTTACTAGGGAAATACCTAAAATTTTGTGATGGAGTGGAAAATAAAATATAATTATATTTTTACAAATACTATAGTCTATTATGTTTAGTGCTTAGTGATAAAAAAAACCTAAGACTTTGGGACGGTGAAGAAAAAACCTAAAATATTTTTCATTCATTTATAGTCTTTTAACTCTGTGGTTTACTGACGAAGAAACATGAAATATGTTGATGGAGAAGAAACATACTGAATAAATTTACATCTAATTGACCATAATTCAATGTGAAAAAGTTTAATATAAATAAATTTGATCTTCATTATTTAATTTTAGTTTTTACCTATATTATATAAAATATATGTCATGGATTATAGTCTTTTAACTTTGTTTTTTACTATGGAAATACTTAAAACTTTTTGATGGAGTTGAAAAATAAAATATAATTATATTTTTACAAATACTATAGTCTATTATGTTTGGTGCTTAGTGATAAAAAAACCTAAGACTTAGGTACGGTGAAGAAAAAACCTAAAATATTTTTCATTCATTTATAGTCTTTTACCTCTATGACTTACTGACGAAGAAAAATGAAATTTGGTGATGGAGAAGAAACATATTGAATATATTTACATCTAATGTACCATAATTCAATGTGAAAAAGGTAAATATATATAAGTTTGATCTTGATTATTTAATTTTAGTTTTTACCTATATTACATAAAATATATGTCATGGATTATAGTCTTTTAACTTTGTTTTTTAGTGGGGGAAAACCTAAAATTTTGTGATGGAGTTGAAATATAAAATATAATTAATTTTTTACACATACTATAGTCTATTATGTTTGGTTCTTAGTGATAAAAAAACCTAAGACTTTAAGGAGGTGAAGAAAAAACCTAAAATATTTTTCATTCATTCATAGTCTTTTAATATGTGGCTTACTGACAAAGAAACATGAAATTTGTTGATGGAGAAGAAACATACTGAATAAATTTACATCTTATTGACCATAATTCAATGTGAAAAAGTTTAATATAAATAAATTTGATCTTCAATATTTAATTTTAATTTTTACCTATATTATATAAAATATATGTCATGGATTATAGTCTTTTAACTTTGTTTTTTACTGGGGGAATACCTAAAATTTTGTGATGGAGTTGAAAAATAAAATATAATTATATTTTAACAAATACTATAGTCTGTTATGTTTGGTGCTTAGTGATAAAAAAAAACCTAAGACTTTAGGACGGTGAAGAAAAAACCTAAAATATTTTTCATTCATTTATAGTCTTTTAACTCTATGACTTACCGACGAAGAAAAATGAAATTTGGTGATGGAGAAGAAACATATTGAATATATTTACATCTAATGTACCATAATTCAATGTGAAAAAGGTAAATATAAATAAGTTTGATCTTGATTATTTAATTTTCATTTTTACCTATATTACATAAAATATATGTCATGGATTTTAGTCTTTTGACTTTGTTTTTTAGTGGGGGGAAAACATAAAATTTTGTGATGGAGTTGAAAAATAAAATATAATTAATTTTTTAGACATTCTATAGTCTATTATGTTTGGTTCTTAGTGATAAAAAAAACCTAAGACTTTAAGGCGGTGAAGCAAAAACCTAAAATATTTTTCATTCATTTATAGTCTTTTAACTATGTGGCTTACTAACAAAGAAACATGAAATATGTTTATGGAGAAGAAACATACTAATTAATTTACATCTAATTGACCATAAATCAATTTGAAAATGTTTAATATAAATAAATTTGATCTTCATTATTTAATTTTAATTTTTACCTATATTATATAAAATATATGTCATGGATTATAGTCTTTTAACTTTGTTTTTTACCGGGGAAATACCTAAAATTTTGTGATGGAGTTGAAAAATAAAATATAATTATATTTTTACAAATACTATAGTCTATTATGTTTGGTGCTTAGTGATAAAAAAAACCTAAGACTTTGGGACGGTGAAGAAAAAACCTAAAATATTATTCATTCATTTATAGTCTTTTAACTCTATGGCTTACTGACGAAGAAACATGAAATTTGGTGATGAAGAAGAAACATATTGAATATATTTAAATCTAATGTACCATAATTCAATGTGAAAAAGGTAAATATAAATAAGTTTGATCTTGATTATTTAATTTTAATTTTTACCTATATTACATAAAATATATGTCATGGATTTTAGTCTTTTAACTTTGTTTTTTAGTGGGGGAAAACATAAAATTTTGTGATGGAGTTGAAAAATAAAATATAATTTATTTTTTAGAAATACTATAGTCTATTATGTTTGGTTCTTAGTGATAAAAAAACCTAAGACTTTAAGGCGGTGAAGAAAAAACCTAAAATATTTTTCATTCATTTATAGTCTTTTAACTCTGTGTCTTACTGACAAAGAAATATGAAATATGTTGATGGAGAAGAAACATATTGAATAAATTTACATCTAATTGACCATAATTCAATGTGAAAAAGTTTAATATAAATAAATTTGATCTTCATTATTTAATTTTAATTTTTACCTATATTATATAAAATACTTGTCATGGTCTATAGTCTTTTAACTTTGTTTTTTACTAGGGAAATACCTAAAATTTTGTGATGGAGTTGAAAAATAAAATATAATTATATTTTGACAAATAATATAGTCTATTATGTTTGGTGCTTAGTGATTAAAAAAACCTAAGACTTTGGGACGGTGAAGAAAAAACCTAAAATATTTTTCATTCATTTATAGTCTTTTAACTCTATGGCTTACTGACGAAGAAACATGAAATTTGGTGATGGAGGAGAAACATATTGAATATATTTACATCTAATGTACCATAATTCAATGTGAAAAAGGTAAAGATAAATAAGTTTGATCTTGATTATTTAATTTTAATTTTTACTTATATAACATGAAATATATGTCATGGATTATAGTCTTTTAACTTTGTTTTTTAGTGGGGGAAACCTAAAATTTTGTCCTGGAGTTGAAAAATAAAATATAATTAATTTTTTACACATACTATAGTCTATTATATTTGGTTCTTAGTGATAAAAAAACCTAAGACTTAGGGACGGTGAAGAAAAAACCTAAAATATTTTTCATTCATTTATAATCTTATAACTCTATGGCTTACTGACGAAGAAACATGAAATTTGGTGATTGAGAAGAAACATATTGAATATATTTACATCTAATGTACCATAATTCAATGTGAAAATGGTAAATATAAATAAGTTTGATCTTGATTATTTAATTTTAATTTTTACCTATATTACATAAAATATATGTCATGGATTATAGTCTTTTAACTTTGTTTTTTAGTGAGGGAAAACCTAAAATTTTGTGATGGAGTTGAAAAATAAAATATAATTAATTTTTTACACATCCTATAGTCTATTATGTTTGGTTCTTAGTGATAAAAAAACCGAAGACTTTAAGGCGGTGAAGAAAAAACCTAAAATATTTTTCATTCATTCATAGTCTTTTAATCTGTGGCTTACTGACGAAGAAACTTGAAATTTGTTGATGGAGAAGAAACATACTGAATAAATTTACATCTAATATACCATAATTCAATGTGAAAAAGGTAAATATAAATAAGTTTGATCTTGATTATTTAATTTTAATTTTTACCTATATTACATAAAATATATGTCATGGATTTTAGTCTTTTAACTTTGTTTTTTAGTGGGGGGAAAACATAAAATTTTGTGATGGAGTTGAAAAATAAAATATAATTAATTTTTTAGACATACTATAGTCTATTATGTTTGGTTCTTAGTGATAAAAAAACCTAAGACTTTAAGGCGGTGAAGCAAAAACCTAAAATATTTTTCATTCATTTATAGTCTTTTAACTATGTGGCTTACTAACAAAGAAACATGAAATATGTTGATGGAGAAGAAACATACTAATTAATTTACATCTAATTGACCATAAATCAATGTGAAAATGTTTAATATAAATAAATTTGATCTTCATTATTTAATTTTAATTTTTACCTATATTATATAAAATATATGTCATGGATTATAGTCTTTTAACTTTGTTTTTTACCGGGGAAATACCTAAAATTTTGTGATGGAGTTGAAAAATAAAATATAATTATATTTTTACAAATACTATAGTCTATTATGTTTGGTGCTTATTGATAAAAAAAACCTAAGACTTTGGGACGGTGAAGAAAAAACCTAAAATATTATTCATTCATTTATAGTCTTTTAACTCTATGGCTTACTGACGAAGAAACATGAAATTTGGTGATGAAGAAGAAACATATTGAATATATTTAAATCTAATGTACCATAATTCAATGTGAAAAAGGTAAATATCAATAAGTTTGATCTTGATTATTTAATTTTAATTTTTACCTATATTACATAAAATATATGTCATGGATTTTAGTCTTTTAACTTTGTTTTTTAGTGGGGGAAAACATAAAATTTTGTGATGGAGTTGAAAAATAAAATATAATT
The DNA here is from genome assembly GCA_963859935.3 of Lathyrus sativus. Classification (NCBI taxonomy): domain Eukaryota; kingdom Viridiplantae; phylum Streptophyta; class Magnoliopsida; order Fabales; family Fabaceae; genus Lathyrus; species Lathyrus sativus. The sequence goes on along the minus strand of CAWUDS030001724.1, from coordinate 9,545 downwards.
TATTTTTTAGAAATACTATAGTCTATTATGTTTGGTTCTTAGTGATAAAAAAACCTAAGACTTTAAGGCGGTGAAGAAAAAACCTAAAATATTTTTCATTCATTTATAGTCTTTTAACTCTGTGTCTTACTGACAAAGAAATATGAAATATGTTGATGGAGAAGAAACATATTGAATAAATTTACATCTAATTGACCATAATTCAATGTGAAAAAGTTTAATATAAATAAATTTGATCTTCATTATTTAATTTTAATTTTTACCTATATCATATAAAATACTTGTCATGGTCTATAGTCTTTTAACTTTGTTTTTTACTAGGGAAATACCTAAAATTTTGTGATGGAGTTGAAAAATAAAATATAATTATATTTTGACAAATAATATAGTCTATTATGTTTGGTGCTTAGTGATTAAAAAAACCTAAGACTTTGGGACGGTGAAGAAAAAACCTAAAATATTTTTCATTCATTTATAGTCTTTTAACTCTATGGCTTACTGACGAAGAAACATGAAATTTGGTGATGGAGGAGAAACATATTGAATATATTTACATCTAATGTACCATAATTCAATGTGAAAAAGGTAAATATAAATAAGTTTGATCTTGATTATTTAATTTTAATTTTTACTTATATAACATGAAATATATGTCATGGTTTATAGTCTTTTAACTTTGTTTTTTAGTGGGGGAAACCTAAAATTTTGTCCTGGAGTTGAAAAATAAAATATAATTAATTTTTTACACATACTATAGTCTATTATATTTGGTTCTTAGTGATAAAAAAACCTAAGACTTAGGGACGGTGAAGAAAAAACCTAAAATATTTTTCATTCATTTATAATCTTATAAATCTATGGCTTACTGACGAAGAAACATGAAATTTGGTGATTGAGAAGAAACATATTGAATATATTTACATCTAATGTACCATAATTCAATGTGAAAAAGGTAAATATAAATAAGTTTGATCTTGATTATTTAATTTTAATTTTTACCTATATTACATAAAATATATATCATGGATTATAGTCTTTTAACTTTGTTTTTTAGTGAGGGAAAACCTAAAATTTTGTGATGGAGTTGAAAAATAAAATATAATTAATTTTTTACACATCCTATAGTCTATTATGTTTGGTTCTTAGTGATAAAAAAACCGAAGACTTTAAGGCGGTGAAGAAAAAACCTAAAATATTTTTCATTCATTCATAGTCTTTTAATCTGTGGCTTACTGACGAAGAAACTTGAAATTTGTTGATGGAGAAGAAACATACTGAATAAATTTACATCTAATGTACCATAATTCAATGTGAAAAAGGTAAATATAAATAAGTTTGATCTTGATTATTTAATTTTAATTTTTACCTATATTACATAAAATATATGTCATGGATTTTAGTCTTTTAACTTTGTTTTTTAGTGGGGGAAAACATAAAATTTTGTGATGGAGTTGAAAAATAAAATATAATTTATTTTTTAGAAATACTATAGTCTATTATGTTTGGTTCTTAGTGATAAAAAAACCTAAGACTTTAAGGCGGTGAAGAAAAAACCTAAAATATTTTTCATTCATTTATAGTCTTTTAACTCTGTGTCTTACTGACAAAGAAATATGAAATATGTTGATGGAGAAGAAACATATTGAATAAATTTACATCTAATTGACCATAATTCAATGTGAAAAAGTTTAATATAAATAAATTTGATCTTCATTATTTAATTTTAATTTTTACCTATATTATATAAAATACTTGTCATGGTCTATAGTCTTTTAACTTTGTTTTTTACTAGGGAAATACCTAAAATTTTGTGATGGAGTTGAAAAATAAAATATAATTATATTTTGACAAATAATATAGTCTATTATGTTTGGTGCTTAGTGATTAAAAAAACCTAAGACTTTGGGACGGTGAAGAAAAAACCTAAAATATTTTTCATTCATTTATAGTCTTTTAACTCTATGGCTTACTGACGAAGAAACATGAAATTTGGTGATGGAGGAGAAACATATTGAATATATTTACATCTAATGTACCATAATTCAATGTGAAAAAGGTAAAGATAAATAAGTTTGATCTTGATTATTTAATTTTAATTTTTACTTATATAACATGAAATATATGTCATGGATTATAGTCTTTTAACTTTGTTTTTTAGTGGGGGAAACCTAAAATTTTGTCCTGGAGTTGAAAAATAAAATATAATTAATTTTTTACACATACTATAGTCTATTATATTTGGTTCTTAGTGATAAAAAAACCTAAGACTTAGGGACGGTGAAGAAAAAACCTAAAATATTTTTCATTCATTTATAATCTTATAACTCTATGGCTTACTGACGAAGAAACATGAAATTTGGTGATTGAGAAGAAACATATTGAATATATTTACATCTAATGTACCATAATTCAATGTGAAAAAGGTAAATATAAATAAGTTTGATCTTGATTATTTAATTTTAATTTTTACCTATATTACATAAAATATATGTCATGGATTATAGTCTTTTAACTTTGTTTTTTAGTGAGGGAAAACCTAAAATTTTGTGATGGAGTTGAAAAATAAAATATAATTAATTTTTTACACATCCTATAGTCTATTATGTTTGGTTCTTAGTGATAAAAAAACCGAAGACTTTAAGGCGGTGAAGAAAAAACCTAAAATATTTTTCATTCATTCATAGTCTTTTAATCTGTGGCTTACTGACGAAGAAACTTGAAATTTGTTGATGGAGAAGAAACATACTGAATAAATTTACATCTAATATACCATAATTCAATGTGAAAAAGGTAAATATAAATAAGTTTGATCTTGATTATTTAATTTTAATTTTTACCTATATTACATAAAATATATGTCATGGATTTTAGTCTTTTAACTTTGTTTTTTAGTGGGGGGAAAACATAAAATTTTGTGATGGAGTTGAAAAATAAAATATAATTAATTTTTTAGACATACTATAGTCTATTATGTTTGGTTCTTAGTGATAAAAAAACCTAAGACTTTAAGGCGGTGAAGCAAAAAGCTAAAATATTTTTCATTCATTTATAGTCTTTTAACTATGTGGCTTACTAACAAAGAAACATGAAATATGTTGATGGAGAAGAAACATACTAATTAATTTACATCTAATTGACCATAAATCAATGTGAAAATGTTTAATATAAATAAATTTGATCTTCATTATTTAATTTTAATTTTTACCTATATTATATAAAATATATGTCATGGATTATAGTCTTTTAACTTTGTTTTTTACCGGGGAAATACCTAAAATTTTGTGATGGAGTTGAAAAATAAAATATAATTATATTTTTACAAATACTATAGTCTATTATGTTTGGTGCTTATTGATAAAAAAAACCTAAGACTTTGGGACGGTGAAGAAAAAACCTAAAATATTATTCATTCATTTATAGTCTTTTAACTCTATGGCTTACTGACGAAGAAACATGAAATTTGGTGATGAAGAAGAAACATATTGAATATATTTAAATCTAATGTACCATAATTCAATGTGAAAAAGGTAAATATCAATAAGTTTGATCTTGATTATTTAATTTTAATTTTTACCTATATTACATAAAATATATGTCATGGATTTTAGTCTTTTAACTTTGTTTTTTAGTGGGGGAAAACATAAAATTTTGTGATGGAGTTGAAAAATAAAATATAATTTATTTTTTAGAAATACTATAGTCTATTATGTTTGGTTCTTAGTGATAAAAAAACCTAAGACTTTAAGGCGGTGAAGAAAAAACCTAAAATATTTTTCATTCATTTATAGTCTTTTAACTCTGTGTCTTACTGACAAAGAAATATGAAATATGTTGATGGAGAAGAAACATATTGAATAAATTTACATCTAATTGACCATAATTCAATGTGAAAAAGTTTAATATAAATAAATTTGATCTTCATTATTTAATTTTAATTTTTACCTATATTATATAAAATACTTGTCATGGTCTATAGTCTTTTAACTTTGTTTTTTACTAGGGAAATACCTAAAATTTTGTGATGGAGTTGAAAAATAAAATATAATTATATTTTGACAAATAATATAGTCTATTATGTTTGGTGCTTAGTGATTAAAAAAACCTAAGACTTTGGGACGGTGAAGAAAAAACCTAAAATATTTTTCATTCATTTATAGTCTTTTAACTCTATGGCTTACTGACGAAGAAACATGAAATTTGGTGATGGAGGAGAAACATATTGAATATATTTACATCTAATGTACCATAATTCAATGTGAAAAAGGTAAATATAAATAAGTTTGATCTTGATTATTTAATTTTAATTTTTACTTATATAACATGAAATATATGTCATGGATTATAGTCTTTTAACTTTGTTTTTTAGTGGGGGAAACCTAAAATTTTGTCCTGGAGTTGAAAAATAAAATATAATTAATTTTTTACACATACTATAGTCTATTATATTTGGTTCTTAGTGATAAAAAAACCTAAGACTTAGGGACGGTGAAGAAAAAACCTAAAATATTTTTCATTCATTTATAATCTTATAACTCTATGGCTTACTGACGAAGAAACATGAAATTTGGTGATTGAGAAGAAACATATTGAATATATTTACATCTAATGTACCATAATTCAATGTGAAAAAGGTAAATATAAATAAGTTTGATCTTGATTATTTAATTTTAATTTTTACCTATATTACATAAAATATATGTCATGGATTATAGTCTTTTAACTTTGTTTTTTAGTGAGGGAAAACCTAAAATTTTGTGATGGAGTTGAAAAATAAAATATAATTAATTTTTTACACATCCTATAGTCTATTATGTTTGGTTCTTAGTGATAAAAAAACCGAAGACTTTAAGGCGGTGAAGAAAAAACCTAAAATATTTTTCATTCATTCATAGTCTTTTAATCTGTGGCTTACTGACGAAGAAACTTGAAATTTGTTGATGGAGAAGAAACATACTGAATAAATTTACATCTAATGTACCATAATTCAATGTGAAAAAGGTAAATATAAATAAGTTTGATCTTGATTATTTAATTTTAATTTTTACCTATATTACATAAAATATATGTCATGGATTTTAGTCTTTTAACTTTGTTTTTTAGTGGGGGGAAAACATAAAATTTTGTGATGGAGTTGAAAAATAAAATATAATTAATTTTTTAGACATACTATAGTCTATTATGTTTGGTTCTTAGTGATAAAAAAACCTAAGACTTTAAGGCGGTGAAGCAAAAACCTAAAATATTTTTCATTCATTTATAGTCTTTTAACTATGTGGCTTACTAACAAAGAAACATGAAATATGTTGATGGAGAAGAAACATACTAATTAATTTACATCTAATTGACCATAAATCAATGTGAAAATGTTTAATATAAATAAATTTGATCTTCATTATTTAATTTTAATTTTTACCTATATTATATAAAATATATGTCATGGATTATAGTCTTTTAACTTTGTTTTTTACCGGGGAAATACCTAAAATTTTGTGATGGAGTTGAAAAATAAAATATAATTATATTTTTACAAATACTATAGTCTATTATGTTTGGTGCTTAGTGATAAAAAAAAACCTAAGACTTTGGGACGGTGAAGAAAAAACCTAAAATATTATTCATTCATTTATAGTCTTTTAACTCTATGGCTTACTGACGAAGAAACATGAAATTTGTTGATGAAGAAGAAACATATTGAATATATTTAAATCTAATGTACCATAATTCAATGTGAAAAAGGTAAATATCAATAAGTTTGATCTTGATTATTTAATTTTAATTTTTACCTATATTACATAAAATATATGTCATGGATTTTAGTCTTTTAACTTTGTTTTTTAGTGGGGGAAAACATAAAATTTTGTGATGGAGTTGAAAAATAAAATATAATTTATTTTTTAGAAATACTATAGTCTATTATGTTTGGTTCTTAGTGATAAAAAAACCTAAGACTTTAAGGCGGTGAAGAAAAAACCTAAAATATTTTTCATTCATTTATAGTCTTTTAACTCTGTGTCTTACTGACAAAGAAATATGAAATATGTTGATGGAGAAGAAACATATTGAATAAATTTACATCTAATTGACCATAATTCAATGTGAAAAAGTTTAATATAAATAAATTTGATCTTCATTATTTAATTTTAATTTTTACCTATATTATATAAAATACTTGTCATGGTCTATAGTCTTTTAACTTTGTTTTTTACTAAGGAAATACCTAAAATTTTGTGATGGAGTTGAAAAATAAAATATAATTATATTTTGACAAATAATATAGTCTATTATGTTTGGTGCTTAGTGATTAAAAAAACCTAAGACTTTGGGACGGTGAAGAAAAAACCTAAAATATTTTTCATTCATTTATAGTCTTTTAACTCTATGGCTTACTGACGAAGAAACATGAAATTTGGTGATGGAGGAGAAACATATTGAATATATTTACATCTTATGTACCATAATTCAATGTGAAAAAGGTAAATATAAATAAGTTTGATCTTGATTATTTAATTTTAATTTTTACTTATATAACATGAAATATATGTCATGGATTATAGTCTTTTAACTTTGTTTTTTAGTGGGGGAAACCTAAAATTTTGTCCTGGAGTTGAAAAATAAAATATAATTAATTTTTTACACATACTATAGTCTATTATATTTGGTTCTTAGTGATAAAAAAACCTAAGACTTAGGGACGGTGAAGAAAAAACCTAAAATATTTTTCATTCATTTATAGTCTTATAACTCTATGGCTTACTGACGAAGAAACATGAAATTTGGTGATTGAGAAGAAACATATTGAATATATTTACATCTAATGTACCATAATTCAATGTGAAAAAGGTAAATATAAATAAGTTTGATCTTGATTATTTAATTTTAATTTTTACCTATATTACATAAAATATATGTCATGGATTATAGTCTTTTAACTTTGTTTTTTAGTGAGGGAAAACCTAAAATTTTGTGATAGAGTTGAAAAATAAAATATAATTAATTTTTTACACATCCTATAGTCTATTATATTTGGTTCTTAGTGATAAAAAAACCGAAGACTTTAAGGCGGTGAAGAAAAAACCTAAAATATTTTTCATTCATTCATAGTCTTTTAATCTGTGGCTTACTGACGAAGAAACTTGAAATTTGTTGATGGAGAAGAAACATACTGAATAAATTTACATCTAATGTACCATAATTCAATGTGAAAAAGGTAAATATAAATAAGTTTGATCTTGATTATTTAATTTTAATTTTTACCTATATTACATAAAATATATGGCATGGATTTTAGTCTTTTAACTTTGTTTTTTAGTGGGGGGAAAACATAAAATTTTGTGATGGAGTTGAAAAATAAAATATAATTAATTTTTTAGACATACTATAGTCTATTATGTTTGGTTCTTAGTGATAAAAAAACCTAAGACTTTAAGGCGGTGAAGCAAAAACCTAAAATATTTTTCATTCATTTATAGTCTTTTAACTATGTGGCTTACTAACAAAGAAACATGAAATATGTTGATGGAGAAGAAACATACTAATTAATTTACATCTAATTGACCATAAATCAATGTGAAAATGTTTAATATAAATAAATTTGATCTTCATTATTTAATTTTAATTTTTACCTATATTATATAAAATATATGTCATGGATTATAGTCTTTTAACTTTGTTTTTTACCGGGGAAATACCTAAAATTTTGTGATGGAGTTGAAAAATAAAATATAATTATATTTTTACAAATACTATAGTCTATTATGTTTGGTGCTTAGTGATAAAAAAAACCTAAGACTTTGGGACGGTGAAGAAAAAACCTAAAATATTATTCATTCATTTATAGTCTTTTAACTCTATGGCTTACTGACGAAGAAACATGAAATTTGGTGATGAAGAAGAAACATATTGAATATATTTAAATCTAATGTACCATAATTCAATGTGAAAAAGGTAAATATCAATAAGTTTGATCTTGATTATTTAATTTTAATTTTTACCTATATTACATAAAATATATGTCATGGATTTTAGTCTTTTAACTTTGTTTTTTAGTGGGGGAAAACATAAAATTTTGTGATGGAGTTGAAAAATAAAATATAATTTATTTTTTAGAAATACTATAGTCTATTATGTTTGGTTCTTAGTGATAAAAAAACCTAAGACTTTAAGGCGGTGAAGAAAAAACCTAAAATATTTTTCATTCATTTATAGTCTTTTAACTCTGTGTCTTACTGACAAAGAAATATGAAATATGTTGATGGAGAAGAAACATATTGAATAAATTTACATCTAATTGACCATAATTCAATGTGAAAAAGTTTAATATAAATAAATTTGATCTTCATTATTTAATTTTAATTTTTACCTATATTATATAAAATACTTGTCATGGTCTATAGTCTTTTAACTTTGTTTTTTACTAGGGAAATACCTAAAATTTTGTGATGGAGTTGAAAAATAAAATATAATTATATTTTGACAAATAATATAGTCTATTATGTTTGGTGCTTAGTGATTAAAAAAACCTAAGACTTTGGGACGGTGAAGAAAAAACCTAAAATATTTTTCATTCATTTATAGTCTTTTAACTCTATGGCTTACTGACGAAGAAACATGAAATTTGGTGATGGAGGAGAAACATATTGAATATATTTACATCTAATGTACCATAATTCAATGTGAAAAAGGTAAATATAAATAAGTTTGATCTTGATTATTTAATTTTAATTTTTACTTATATAACATAAAATATATGTCATGGATTATAGTCTTTTAACTTTGTTTTTTAGTGGGGGAAACCTAAAATTTTGTCCTGGAGTTGAAAAATAAAATATAATTAATTTTTTACACATACTATAGTCTATTATATTTGGTTCTTAGTGATAAAAAAACCTAAGACTTAGGGACGGTGAAGAAAAAACCTAAAATATTTTTCATTCATTTATAGTCTTATAACTCTATGGCTTACTGACGAAGAAACATGAAATTTGGTGATTGAGAAGAAACATATTGAATATATTTACATCTAATGTACCATAATTCAATGTGAAAAAGGTAAATATAAATAAGTTTGATCTTGATTATTTAATTTTAATTTTTACCTATATTACATAAAATATATGTCATGGATTATAGTCTTTTAACTTTGTTTTTTAGTGAGGGAAAACCTAAAATTTTGTGATGGAGTTGAAAAATAAAATATAATTAATTTTTTACACATACTATAGTCTATTATGTTTGGTTCTTAGTGATAAAAAAACCGAAGACTTTAAGGCGGTGAAGAAAAAACCTAAAATATTTTTCATTCATTCATAGTCTTTTAATCTGTGGCTTACTGACGAAGAAACATGAAATTTGTTGATGGAGAAGAAACATACTGAATAAATTTACATCTAATGTACCATAATTCAATGTGAAAAAGGTAAATATAAATAAGTTTGATCTTGATTATTTAATTTTAATTTTTACCTATATTACATAAAATATATGTCATGGATTTTAGTCTTTTAACTTTGTTTTTTAGTGGGGGGAAAACATAAAATTTTGTGATG